>JASFDF010000097.1:0-63013 GCA_036937115.1 Nidularia sp. FH-822889
AACAATAATGAAAATAGATATGAAACAAAAGATGAAGGCAGTGTAAAGAAAGCTGTGTAGGTCACTACTTCTAACAGTATTGGTTGAAAGTTGCAGATGAAGAACCCAAATATGAAGATGAAGCAACAGCTTACCTCCTATTGAAGACACATGCACAATGCCACTATTCATTGCACCTGTTTATGAAATAGAGCTACCAGCATTGGTCAAAAGTTGCAGATGAAAAACCCAAGGATGAAGGCAAAGTAACAGCTGCATATGCAGAACGATTAATCTCAGTAGCTCTGCACTCCCTACAAAGCATCAAAACAGTATGGAGGCCACACCCTCCCATCTCCACCCACCCCTCCATCCCCAGAATCCCCATCTCTATATATCCTCTCCCACGACTCCTCCATTACATATTACATATGTTGATGGAGAAGCGGTTATCATGCTTGCCTTCCATGTTTCAGAAGGACCACAATTTGACAGCAAGCAGCAGGAGGTTGACTCCCATTTGGTGTAATATCATCCTTTGCCAAGTCTACATTTTGCTTCTGCTTTTGCACCTGAACTTCATTCTCTGAATCTGTGCCACTGGGACTCTACCAAACCCTTGTCATGGCAAAATTTTGGATTTTCATGAGTACCCTGATGAAGGGTATACTTGCTGCACACACATGGAAACCTACTTTCATCACTCTATGTATTTTTATCCTATTCTACTTCTACTTACTCCTCAATAAGTTGTATATGCCTATACTCCCGTGTCTCCTGGCCTCACACCAGTGGTGAAACGGTATCACACTTGCTTTCCATCACATGGGCTGCATATTGCAGCAAGCAAGTTTGACCCCCTTTCAATGTGTTAACTTAGGTCTACTTTATTCTACTCTATTTCTAGTTACTTGCTCTTAACAACTATACATACCTATGCTCACAAATCTCCCAGCACAATGCCAATGGTGAAACGGTATAATGCTTACTTTCCATCCATGATAACTTAGGTCTTCAACAATTGGTAGGGGTTAGACTCAACAAAGAGACTTACAACATCGCCTTATAAGAGTTTTTATACCTTCTTATATTGTGCTCCACAGATATGAGGAGGAATGAGTCTGTGGAGTAAGCTAATGTTCTGTAGAGGCACAAAAAATAAGACCAAGTCTTACTTCAGTAAACTCCAGCACAGCAACATAACTTTAAAAAAACAAGCCAACAGCAAGGTGTACAGCCAACAAAGTGAAATCCATCCGTTGACTTCTTGTGCTTCTCAAATAGGTGATCAACTCCTTTCGGTGTGGTTAAGTCCTGTGCATAAACCTCTTTTTGGATTTAATTTGCTTACTAGAGTTACCTTATGATTACTGATCCTTCCTCCTGGGTTTGGGCTCATTAGTTTATGTTTCCCTTGGTTTCACTCCCAGATGACATGCAAATTTAATTTTGTAACATACTTCCCGAGCTTCATGCGTCTCAGCACAAGAGCAGGATTAGGACCAGATATTTTGATGATGAATTAGATTTATCGCAGATGTCAATGTTCTGCTTCACAGTGGCACTGAGGGAATTTTGTCAAAAGTCTATGTATGTCATCCTAACAGAGTTCTTCTGCAGAAGTATGATGACAATTGTGAAGCAGTTATTCTACTTGCCTTCCATGGTGTTACAAATATTACAGATATTATAATGAGGCATCTATAGGATCCCTCGAGTCTGTCCTTTTACTTATGATTGCAGAAATAGTGTCTGCTTGCAAATTAATTGACTTGTATCCTCCAGGTTCCAATTAATCGACTGATCTGCATTTGAGAAATGTAAAACTGCTTTAATAGGCTAGCTATTGGATCTACATGAAGGATGTGAAACCAGGCATCTTGTTGAGACAGTCATTAATAGCCAATTCCCATACATTTGCCCTATCTTTACACCCTTTACACTCCCCCAGTAGTCTCCAGGCAAAGTTAATCCTGTCTTTCAAATTGACACCACCATTCACATAAGGATCATCTATTACGAAGATCTCATGAGTCCAAGTTTGCCAATTGGACCAACACCCCATGCCAAACGAAGTGCTGCACTGAGCTCCTAAATATTCCAGTTTTCCTTGACAAGCCCTCAAGGCATCTGACCTGTGTTTGTGGTACTCTACCTGTAGAATTACTCTTTAAATCTTTTTTGCAATAGGATAAATTCAGAACCATACCCAGCTTATCACTGCATCGGATTGATTTGGTAAGGCCTTTCATATCTCTGTCAGTGTTTTCGACAGTGTGAGTAGAGCTGTTGTATCAATCAAATCTCTATAACCATGCTCTATGGCATGTGCAAAAGCTTCCATGGGGTGCGTGTTGACTGCAGCCCTGGCAGATATTGATTAAATACTCAGAATGGTGGTGGAATGAGAACCAATGACATACTCCATCAGTGTACTGCATATTTGTATTGCTGAATACACCAGGTATTTCTCTGATGCTACAGATAATTCATTCAAGACTTCAAAGGGTACATTTCTGATATCCAGTTGATGGATATTATGCATGAATTGAAGGAGAAACGAGAAGATTTCTCCCCATTCTGTCAGTTTCAAGGTCTCCCTTTTTGGCAGTAGGGAATCAGCAGTGGGGAATCTTGTGCTGTACAGTTTAAGATTTCTTCTGTGAGCAATGAAACATGCTCCATCTGAGGATTCTATTATCAAGTCTCCTTCCAAACAGCATTCACTCCCAACTAAATATCATGTCAGTCACTTTTTTAAAAAGCCATCAGTCATGTTCATAGAGCAATGCACACCAGGACATTTCAGCACTTCAGACATTACTAAAATTTCTTGCTTGGAGTTTGCTTTGTTGCACAGTTCCAGTTCCAGAAGTATACAGTGCAATTGTAAATGAGGAGCTAGATGCAGCTGCTCCTGCCTGCTTGCTATGTATATGGAGATCAGCAACACCCGCTACTACTGTGGGCAGTCAAAGTTGTTTGGTCATGTGTATTTTAGCTCAAAATCTGTCAACTAATCTTTGCATCATCTATGTCTTATACAACTAATGAACAGCTGCAAAAAAGTATGAGAATACTTAAAATATGGATAAAAATTATTTTGTGAATTTATTTCTTAATAATTGCAGTGGAAAGGCTCTGGAAGAGGTGAAAGTTGCAAAAGAGGCTTCACAGCGGAGTTTTAACTGTGCCATAAATATAAACCATTAGAACGCCGATCAATCAAATGACAGCTGCACTGGGTGACTTCCCATACTATCATTTCCCTAGAGTTACATAATGAGCACTGATGGTGGTATTGTACAACGAGAACCAGTTGGAAACTGTTTAAACTTTAATTTCTGGAACATTACAGATCTCTACTTTACATAAATGTACTTTATATGCTTTTTGGTGGAGTTGTTGTGTAGATAGGGGGAAATACTGAAAACCACCTAGTATTGCAAAGCTTTCAAAATGCTCCTCAGGGCTGAGTAGCTCAAATGTCTTGAAATAAAAATCACAATAAATCTTAAAATATTGCATTGAATGAGTCTACCAATTTCAGAGCTCCATTTCAAGCAGTTGTGGAGATATACCATTTTGCAAAACTAGGTGCATTTTGCAACACTAGGCATGTGATAGTAATGCTAACTTGAATGCTCAACTTCAAATTTCTGCCACCAAGGGTCCTATGCCAAAGTGCTGTGAAGGATTATAGCATTGAACTATCAAAGGCTGTCAACTGCTGTCAAAAATGACCTCATTCCAGTTAATTGTTAATCAATAAGTAGTCCCACTTCACCAAAAACAGTCCAGGATTTTTGTTTATAATGGCCTGTACAAACAGATTCAACCCAAATCAGGCAGATCATCCAGGGCATGAGATTATACTCTCAAGAGTTCTGAATCCAAATCTGAACATCACTTTGAACTTGAACAATGTTTTGAGCTTTATCTTAATCTGAGGCTGTAGACAACTGTCAACATATCTCACTGGAGGTCAAATGGCAGCTTGCAGGGCAGAGCTTCCATGCTTGTGGGCAGCTAACTCCTGATATAGACCTAGCTACCTTCCTGATGAAGAGTTAGCTACCTTACCTAATGATATCAAGCAACTGATAGGAATCTGCTAGCCCTAATTGGTTGTTGTTTCCTATAGTCATGTGCTTCCATCTTGTTAAAATGGGCAGTGCTTTGTGGCTCACTTGGATTATCAGTGAGGTTAGCAAACATGCAGCGGATTTGTCTTTCTAAAATGCTACCTAAATGCTACTGATACATGTGTTAAAATGGAGATAAAAGAGTAAAACTAGTTAGAAATGAAATGATAAGTAAAGCCACAAGAATGAAATAATGAATGAATGGAAATAATAAAAATGCAAAATGTGACAAAAACAGTCACTGATATAGTGCCATACATTTGGCAGAACACTTGATATTCTGACACATCTTTGTCACAGTCAATATTGCTTTCTCTTTCCCTTGCAGTATTCTATCCTGATCTCTCTGGATCTTAAGCAAAGATGTAAGGGCTGTCAGTTTACAATAACATTATTGTGACTGCAAAAATATACCCTTGCCTTTAAGTACACTACATCTATTCATAATGACTATGATCATAATAAATAATTCTTATAATGAATAAGATTTGGCTGGAACAGACCCAGGATGCAGAAGCTTTGAATAATGAATAAAGAATAAGTTTTTAGGGTCATTATTTATTATAATGGAGATCTTTTGGTGCAAAGCATGCACCAAATGACAAGATCTAGACAATGGCTAGATAAGCACAGTGATGTGCTTTAACCTCAGTCACACTGCTGTGAGTGGAAAGACTGTATTATCATACCTAGATAAGCACAGTGATGTGCTTTAACTAATAATAATGTAAGTACAATATATAAAACAAAAGGTAAATGGAAAACATATCCTCAGTCACACTGCTGCAAGTGGAAAGACTGAGGGAAGAAAGGAAGCAAGATTCGGAATGATAAGAGATGGGATGGAGGCTGTGCGCGGTAAATACATGTAAATATTTATTTATATTATCGTTCCTGATTCTTGTCACCAGATACAGGTAAAATATTCATCAAATATGCAAAGTTCTTGAAACACATTATCTGGACATCTTTAATTGAACTTTCCCCCCAAATAGATAAACATCTATGTGGAAAGAGACTAAGAACAGGAGATTTAATAGCAATAAATATCTAAAACTGACTAATGGTAAATGGGGAGCGGGGATGCACAAGACCTCCCCGAATCCCGTATCTTCACGCATACATGTAGTCTCGGGGGTTCCGACGGAGTATGAAAGGTCCGAAAATCTTGGATAACCGACCGTCGGCCTGCATCTCCCGACACCACGTCCTGCCCTGTTCCCGCTTACTCATTGACATCGTCAACAGGCTCTCGGAAGGATCAATAGAAGGGGTCTGAGACGAACATGTTAGGTGTTTGCCAGATAGATGTAGCATTGGTGATGTGTTGTATACAATATAGGTATGTGTTACTGGAAATATCTAGAATAATATCCTGGAATATCTAAATAACATGTCCCTGGACGGTGTGCTACAACAGAGGGTACATCGTCGTAAGATTATGTACAGGACATTAAACCGTCAATGGAGCGAGTGTGCTGAACAGGTTGACGAGTGATAGAGCAAGTGGGGAGGTCGTTAATTATGTAATCGATAAACTAGTCCAATTCTAGTCCGTGAACTGTAGGTAAGTCCGACTTGTTAAAGAAGTAAAGCAACGAGGAAGAGGGACGCGAATGCCAATGCTGTGCCTCCTATCGAAGACATGTGCACAGCGCCGCTATTCTTTGTGCCTGTTTGTGAAGTAGAGCTACCAGTATTAGTCGAAGTTGCAGATGAAGAACCTGATGATGAAGACGAAGTAACAGCTGCGTATGCGGCGCGGATAATCTCAGCAGCTTGTTCAGCTACTCCGTAAGTCGGAGCCATGAGCTGTCGAGGACAGAATGAGGTTGTGAAAGCATATACCAATATACGGAACGGTGCTGCTTACATGCGACGAGAAACTGATAGGATAAATTGATCCATCCACTACGCGAACGTTCGCTATTAAAGGAGATTCATTAATGAGCCCAATAGGTTACGGCCAACAGGACAAAGCGACTCACATGTTCCATAAACCTGCAGTTTCGCATTCACAACACCTCCCTGAGCTTTGGGAAGCATAGCGCACGTTCCGGTTGGGTGATATTCCGTAGCAGATGTGCTACGAAGCCAGGTCTCCCACTCCGCGTCGGTATTAACGCTAGATCCGGGAGTAACCTCGTCACCAAGGACGTCTTTCAAGGGAGAGACCTGTCCGAGACGACGCGCGAGCTTAAGACCCTCACGCATGACAGTCACATCTACATTCGACGATTATCAGCAACATGGTTAAGGAGACGATGAGGATCAAACAACGCACCGGCCGAGTGGGAGAAGTACTGTGGGTCGATGACAGGTTTGTCCCATACCGACGAAGAGTTAATGTAAATCCTGCCTTGACTAAAAATAAATTATTATCAGCGAAAGGACTTAGAGCAAAAGAAGGGAAGAACTACCTCAAAGGATGCTGAATAGCGGCTTGAATTGCAATCTGTCCCGGGGAATTAATACTGAAAAGGAGTTCCACGAGGCCAACATTATCGTCGGGGATAACAGTATTCGCAACGGTACTATAAATCGTTTTGTAACCAGCGAGAGCCTCGGCGACCTGACTAGGTGCGATAGTACTGGCGGAATTCGATAACGCGTTGACGATGCTCTCTTTAAACGACGAGAAGCTGTCGCCCAGGAGGTAGGAGCCGTTCACGTATGCGGTCGCGGAGTTGATGAAGGACAGGAACTCGGCAGTTTTCTGTTCGTCCAAGAATATCAATAAACCGAGAATTAGAAATAACCCATGGAATACTCACGGAGAAGTCTGAGCCCGAGTTATAGATTGTCCCTTGCGTATCCGTGGTCGTTGACCAATAAACGCCAGCAGCCTGATAAAAAATTAAAACCAAATCTCGAAAGAAGAAATCGTACCAGAGACGTACCAAATGATCCTGTAGATGTGACCCAACGCCCGGCAGCTCGACATTCACAGACACGCCAGCAGCAGCAAGGACGTCTTGAGGACCAATCCCACTAAGCTGCAAGATCTGCGGGCTTCCGACGACGCCTCCAGAGAGAATAACCTCCTTGTTGACTTTAACAGTGCTCACCGCTGCGCCGCTCGCTGTGGAATACTCTACAGCCGTAGCGACAAGATCGCTTCCAGACGAACTATTCGAGAAGACAATACGTGAGACCATGGCGCCAGTTAAGATATCTATATTAGAGCGAGGCGGGAGAGTGTCGATATAAGCAGATTTGGAATAAGAACGGGTCCAGTTCGTCGGGTTGATAGCAGAGGTGGAGATAAAGCCTCCAACGTTGTTACCGGATGAGCTGTCGCTAGTTGACGCGATGCCGGCAGCTGCGAGGGTAGGGAGCCAGTTTCCAACGACTGGCATCATGCTAATTAATGAAAATGAATAATTATCGCCAGGCAGGATAGAAATGTATAAAAACGCACTAGCCAGGATAACTAACGTGAAGCGGCCCACTCGAGCCGCGAGAAGCCGCGTTATATGAGATTCCGGCGGCTGATTTCACATCGTCGACGGGAGGAGTGAATGTCTCCGACTTTGACATCGCAGCGGCGAGCTTGTCCCAGCCCCACGATTCCGCTGCCGAGCTATCGTCAGAAGCGATCAGGCTCTTCCAGGCATTGACTTCGACCTCGGCGGGACGAACAATGTACATGCCATTTATAGCCGACGAACCTCCGAGAACCTACAAAATTGCGCTAACTTAAGGTTTGATGCCTGCTAAAAGGAGAGCAGCATATACCTTTCCTCGAGGCCAATGTAATCCTCTACCACCGGCATTACTCTGGGTTGTAGTAGTATACGCCCAGTCATAGGTTCCACCGACGAGAGAATCGTAGTAAGTATTCGCGGGAATGTCTTCGCAAAATACAAGGATCAATATCAATCGACACGAGGTATCTGAGCATGCGGTTGCACTCACTAATAATGGATGAGACGGCGTCCCCAGTATCTCCAGCCTCTATGACGAGGACGGTTTTATTTGTATCCTCCGAGAGGCGAGAGGCGAGGACAAGGCCCGCAACACCTCCTCCTGCAATAACGAAATCGTACGAAGCGGCTCGCGTACTGTCCGTCACGTAGTTGCGGGAATGGAGAGATCGGAATTCGGGAATAGGGTATGCACGGGCATAGGAGACGTGGGGGAAGGCCGAATGCGAATGCGCACAAAAGGCGGGAGTTAAGAGTGTAGTCAAGGTGAGCGCGAAGAGCTCTACCGTCCACATAGTCGTAAAATTCAGCTAGTAGTGCAAAAGAGTGGCTAGTTGTTCGGAGTGAGCTATTAGGGTACGAGGGCAGGAATATGATTGATGGAGGGTGTACTTACGACGTTGGTCAGGCAAATATACGGTCTTTTCAAGAGCCTGGAGGCGACTCTTGGCATGATCCAAGATTTTCATCGGTGACAAAGCAGGAATTTGTTTACTGGTCGGAACAAGAAGCTGTGCCGGTTGCCAACGGAAAAGCTTACAGAAGCCCTCAGAGAGGGCCAAGAGCTGCACCGAGCCGGCGAGTACACTTCGTATGTGCTCTCGCCCTGTGCGTTTGGCCGAGATGCGGCCTCCGGCCAATGCGGCAATTGGACTTGGGTACCCGAACTTAGGTCTGGAACGCGGCCAACGGATACCGTGGTGGAAATGAAGCGGCTTGGGCACCATGCGTTTAGCATATATGAAGATAAAAAAAGCCTATGATGGCAGGAGACATCGTGGTAAGTGGGAGGCTATGGCTCTTCGTCGACAGCTGGTACGAGGTCTTTCATGGCCGTTGGTCAGAAGAAACAACGATCGGACCGGATCGGAATTAGTATTTATTCCATCGTGGCTCGTGATGCATTCGTCATGTAAGTTGAGTAGTGTACATCAGCAGTACCTGCATGTACGTGTGCCCATGTTGTGCTTTGCACATCTCAGCCAAATACAGATCTACGAAGTTGCGAACCTTACAGTGTCACACCTGCGCGGAGATATGCACCGGCTGTACTATTTATACCTGCCTTTCCGTTCCTGGCCCGGACAAAGTCTGGTTGGCACCAGTTTTGGCCATGGATGATTCACAAGCGTCATGGCGATCTTTCAGCAGGCAGTTCATGGCAGCATCTTGGGTATGTACTGGCGTCCTCCCATGGTCAAGTGCCACAAATTAAACGGGGGCCTTAAATTCTGTACAGTCTAGCACCAACCGTCACCCTGCGAAGTTGACTGCTATATCGATCCACATAATGGTCCGCTTTGATTAGACAATTCACGAGTCTGGGGTGACATTCAAGGAACGAGTCCACAACAACATTAAGGGTAGAGTGCCTCCTGCGGCTATGTCATTGAAACCAACCGAATGAAGAGCCTGGGTACGTCGCGGTTGGACTTTCTGTTGGCTTCCATGGCTGCAAACCAGCAGTAGCATTCGAAGTTCGTCGATCGCAAGGTCCTAACCGTTCCAATTCTGTGTTATAATTGCACTTGTGTAATAAAGAATCGTTTAAGGAGACTTTTTACGGAGTCGCATCGATCGTTGGGGCAAGCAGTCAGATGCAGTTGGCCTTGAAAGCGGTACTTCGCCGTCGATCATAAGGCATTGATCCTCATTCTGGATCCTTCAGCGCAGTGACACTAGAACTAGATCCTCGGGACAACTAGATCCCTTGCCAACAATGGTCTGCTCTGGTCCTTCGTTGACGTACAGGCGACTTACACAAATCTCGTGGGCATAAAAGGGGGCTAACGTGCGTATGAATTCTCAGGTTCAGTTCCCTACCATAAAATATGGCCTGCTACCAATAGACGACCCTTCCTCTTACTTTGCTCGCCGCCTCGCTGGTCTTCGGGCAGGCATTCAGCCAATTCATCAGTTATAACCCCTGTCCAACATCCATCAACCTCTACGCCGGCGGAAACTTATACAGTACAATTCGTATGCGGTAATACCACGAAGCTCCTGGGTTTAGGTGCTGGGTTTTTCTTCACAAACACCAACGGAGGTAATCAAAATGGAGCTGCGACAAGAGCAGGATTCTTTCTCGATATATGTCTCTGTCATTATCCTCTATGAATCTTCTTTCTAACATGAACGACTTCTCAGCAGCATTAGTATTACATCATCAAAACACAGACATTTTGATACTGGCTTGATGATCACACCTTTGGACCGACCTTCTGTGGGTAGCAGTCGTACTTTTTCTGTCCGATTGGAGTAATTCACGGTATCTTCTCTTACAAGCATTTGGGCTTCTGTTAAATGACAATATGTGAAGGCGCATCCTGTACAACGGCATTCAGGTTCCCCCACACGTTTCCCACCTAACAATGGATCATATGCTTCGAGTCCTCCACTTTATGAGTGCCCTTTAGATAAAACTACATACAATATATAGTGCGCAGCTCTTTTATATTTTTACTGGCCCTAGCATCTAATCGGCTATTCATCGTCTAGCTTTTGGCCGAGGGGGACCTTCCCAGGTCAGCCTCTAATCCGGCATATTCACCTCGATTTCAATAACGTTAACAAGTGCCTCTACGATTGTGGACCCGTCGTTGCGAATAGCACCCTCGTTTAATGTACGTTTTTACTTTGTGCAAAAGACTTTTTGCATGGCGAAAGTTTGATATAATTGAGACATGACTGTAACGGCACACCAGCCCAGAACTGGAATGTTGACAGTGGAAGCACTCGTGTCTGACTTGCAGGCACGCACTTTTGCTTGGATACTGGTTCGAGTACATTATGTTCTTTTCGACTGAGTCACTTCAGTGTCCCACTATTGCCAATCTTAGATCCAGCAAATGACATTGGTATGAAGATCTGGCAGTGCTACGAAAATCTTCTGGCTTAGCAATGGTACTATACCGACGATACCCGAATCACTTCGGAGGACAAACGTTACCTCAAATCTAATATTAACTTACCTTAATGTAATAATTACCAATAATTTATGTAGGGGCAATGTCTGGATCTCACGAACAGCATTTTAATAAACGGAAACTAGGTACAGACATGACAAACGTATCGATTTCGACACCAACCAGATCTGGACATTGTAAAGTACTCTTTATCCTCATGACATTAACGAGCACGAACTCTGATAATGACCTCACAACGCGGGCTGCCTTCTATGCAGCATGTATAGTATATTTCATTGAACTTTTGTACATTACATATATGATATACTAGTAGTATGCATAAATTTCGAGATCACTGTGATCCCTTAACTTTAGCCACCTAATTCAACAAGTTAATTATATGCGGGGAGTGCGCAAATGCCTAAGTGAATGTTGCACTATGCTGGGACTATTTACTGTTTACCTCTCCATATCTGATCCCCGCATAACATCACACTTAAACTTTATCGTGAATCGAAGAGACCTACCACCTTCAGATGCCAGCGTGCGAGCAAAGGTACGTATGATCGTTTATTTCAACAGGGAAAGTAGTTACTAAAGTTCTTCGACTGTCTCCTATGAAAATAGACATATGCTACAAGTCGAGATGCACCAGCAGGAATGAGTAATACTGCGCACAACCTTCTCCAGCCTGCAATGTTGCCATAAATGCATCCCAGCTTTCAAACAGAGTAGCAACGTCAACGATCTCCAAGATCGCTACCCAATCGGATGGAGGAAGAGAGCAAACTCCGTTATCAATGTAGCAAGCAGCATGCGTCCCAAAAGCTTTATCCTTCAATTGCTGGCATGTTTCCACGGCATCCGCAGCACCTGTAGCTTCTGAGACGAGAGCTCTCTGAAGACACTGCATCGTGTCGAGCATCCATTCCTGTCCTTCAGCACTGAGCTTTTGCCGCTCATCACTAAACTTCTGACAGTATTTATTCCCATATCCTATAGGGTAACCTGATGGTCCGCAGTGGTATCTCGATTCTAGACAGTCGGCATAGAAGTTGCATTGGTCCCGAGGCGGATTTGAACATTCATCTGGAGATAAACTCCTCATTGACATGTGGGCGAAAGAGAAGTCTCTGGTCGATGCGCACTTGTCTAGCGCTCCAGTGGAAACACCAAGTGCTATGGTAAGAATGAGAAGAATTCTAGACGGTCCACAATCGGTGACGTCAGTCACTTCCGGACAGTCTACCATTTAGAAACGCACTTAACCAACATTGTGCCGTTCTTAAAGGGAACACAGCAGGCAGAGAATATTATGAGTTTCAATTGAGGAAAGGGAGGAATGGAAGATATGTGCAAGATGTTCGATAGGCCTCTGGGAACCCCCTGGATGTAGGCGTTTGAGCTGGTATGTATTATCCTCGGTTACTCCTATATATAGCTGCTACGCAACCCACGCTAATTACGTATTCCTTTTTGGGATCTATGAAGGCTTGCAGCGAAGCACATGGGAACCTCATGAATCCAGACAGACATGAAAAATGGAAGTTATATTAAGCGGGGATCAACAAGATACGTGTTTAAATGTATCTAGCCGGCCCTGAAGCACGGAAGCCATTCGTCCAGTGCCAATTGAAACAGCCCTATACCAGTGAAGAAGGGTTCTTGGGAGATGGGACTATAAAAGCCTACTGTCTTGAAATCCGAATGATTGGCATCCTGAGTGAGAAGAACTCGCATATCAGATACATGCACCATGTTTGCATATGTCATTCCGAAGAATGAAGAGTCTGCCTTTGATCCTGGAGACACATTGCATCTTCATATTTAGGGTGTATCATAAGATACAAGGTGATAAAGGCATCAATACAAGAAGCTCACCGGGGTATTGAGGGAGAAGGTTTACGCAGGGGGGAATTCGTCTCGATGGAGGCGAGGCCCATGGTTCTCCAAGGATCAACTATAAATATGAGATTAAAGGATGAAATACTTCGTATGTTCGAATTATTAACTCACATTCTCCATTTGTAAACATCACATTAGAGGGATTCATGTTCCAACCTCCATATTTATTCACATTATCCACTTTCGGTGATGGTGGTAAGCCTTGCGGAAATGTTTGATTACATTGTTGTTGGAAAACCTCCAGTGAAAGAAAAGAAGTTTCAATGGACTTCGGATTTCCGGGGTCTCCTCTCTGAAAGAATCCTATCAAAGAACCATGACACACAAGGTTGGCAAAGCGAACTAATTACGTACCATATTCTGAGCAATACTGCCACATCCAAGACCGATCTTGCACAGGATCATCCGGACTTCCAGGAATAGAATCGTAATCAATTTCGGCAATAGCGGTAAGAAATGCTCTGAAAGCCATATCGACGCTTCTTGAAGAAGCAATGCCTACTTCAAAAGGAGTTTGTGTGAAGTTTTGCGTTTCTAAAATGTTGCAAAAAGGTAACAAGGATGCTTCGAATCCATAATACTACCATGATTAACTTTTCAGTTCATTGTGTAAAAACAAAAATGAGATCATCGCACTTGATAAAAATTCAAAGGATCCATCAATATAGTTGCAGCATCGAGATTGCTCGTTTTCCGTGCTTGCTCTTTTGTTAAACCATCTGCACCAGTGGTATTCCCACCAGGTCCGCTTAGTCTTGCTTTCAGAAGATCGAACTTCATATCGACCACAGCAGTCTGATTTTGCCCTTGGAGTGTGTCATCAACAAATCTAAAGCATGAGATGCAATTAGGTCTCCAGTAGGAACGCGGAAAAGCCCGAAAACCTACTTCGTCACACTTATCCAATCTGCAGAACAATTTCTTGTCAAGCTCCGTTCCGCGGCTTTGTAATAGCTCGCCATATCAACTTGGGCTTGTACAGGAGCAGAAGATGCCCACGAGGCGAATATTACGGATGGATTGCGAATGCGGAGCATCGCTGCGCGAATTCCAGGATATGAACCTCCTAGGAATACCCACGGAGTTGCGCTGGGATGTACCGCAAAATCTTCAAGAGGGTTACTGGTAATATTCATCGGAGTTGAATTTGAAAGGAGATGTGGATTTTGGAATGAGTTCGCAAAAAATATGACATCTTCCAATGCCTGTTCAGTCGTCAAAAATTGCCATTGAGCCGCAGTAGTATTTTTCTAGGGAAGGGAGATGAGATTATTTGAAAGCGTATATATCGACTGTCTTCGTCCTTACATTAACTTGAAATGGTAAGGACTCTCCGTAAAATCGATGCTCCCATAGAATTGCCAGGCCATTGTATCTTTTTGCGAGGCGCATTACTGCGGAGAGTCCATGAAATTCCTGTTGAGCAGCATCAAGTCAGATTTTGCAGAAATTATCGTAGATGTGCCTGCACCTGAAGATAATAAGGGAGTAAAGGAGCAGCGTCCTGTTCTCCGGAATCAAAGACTATAAGATCAAAGAAAAATTGAAATCACTGGGTCTATAAAGCAAACAAATCCTTACTAAACACAGGACCTCCCTGCTTGTAGTAAGTCGCGTTAACCCAGTATCGATTTCGAAATGTTGCAGTTGTCTTATTTGAAAAATGATCAACAGGCATCTGTGTGTCATTGATGGAAGTTATTCGTTCCAAACAACCTGCTCAAACGCCAGACTTACATACGTTTATGAATTTTGGCTCATTTTCAACCAGGATATCCTGCCGTTCGATCAGAGGAAAAGATAACGCATGCGCCGGAAGTTGAAGTCGCAAATTCCTGGCGATCGGCACTGGAACCTGGAGGCCTCGAAGCTTGAAATCACTTGCAACGACCAAGCATGCTGAGAAAAGGAATGATAGAAGCAGTGAATAAGAAATCATAGGAGAGCGATAACAGCACATTGCTCTATGAAAATCCCTAGTTTAAATAATCAAGCCTCGAGAAGCTCACGAGACCGCATGGAGTGGCTTTTGCGCGTGTCAGAAACATATCCATGTTTAGTCAACGTAAAACATCCCCAATGGCACAAATGAGTCATAGCGTGCTACGGCCCGGATGGCACATTAAACAGGTGACGTGTACCTATAGCGCATTGATAGCATTAACTACTGGTAGTTAGTTCGGTCGTGCCCAATTACAATTGCCGGCATGGGCATGTACTTGCCACAATCAGGAGCGGTACTGAAACATATTCATAATAATCATGAAATCTAGCAGATTTCCCCGAAGTTCTTGGGGAGATGTGCAGCTAACAAATTAGAAAAATGAAATTTAAAGGTTATTTGAGAGCCCATCGTGATGGGAAACGACTATGTTGACGGGGAGCCAGCGGAGAGGCACTATGTCATGTGTGTCGTGCTCCATGACGGCACACTTCACCAGTCAGCTCGTCACCAGGTTTGTGGAAGCTCCAGCAAAATATACGTAGTTAATTGAGTAGTGATTAGGCATGGTTTCTGGAAGTGATGAAAGGCAAACAGACGAGGGCGAAGAAGGCGGAGGAATGCTAGGGAGTGAAGAAGACGGTCCACGCCAAACGCCAAATCTTGATATACACTTGGACCAGATCGCACCCACGAGGAGAAAGACATGCAAGTTGTGCGCGCTCAGCTCATCTAGAACCTAGTTGGCTCCGAAGATAAGCTTGGTGTTCAATATAAAACCGGGACTGTTGTGCGACGGTGTGTTTCATCATTGATGGAAGTAGTAAGAATCAGGACAACTGAAAGCAAGGTGAGGAAGGCCACACCGGCTGCGAAGTAAGATCGCTCACTTTGCTGTCCGCCTCGGCTACTGCACTCCATAAGGCCATCATGTTCTGGTGTCCCAGACTCTTCCACTGTATCCGGACCTCCACACGGAACCTCATCGAAGAGAGCCTTCATCCTGTCAGCTTTCCTTGAAAATCACTTGGCTCCGACACACATCAACCTAGTCGATCTCACTGTCGTGCTTCCGTCCACAGGTTCCCCCTCTCCTTACGGACGCTCGGTCTTTCTCGAAAGTAACCCGCTCCGATTTTTCTCGAATTGAAATCGCGCGTAGACCATCTCTAAAGTGTGCTCAGGATTAGTTACAGGGCCTAAGTGTAGGTACGCAGGCCAGTTGGATCCCAAGAGGGAGGCAAGCTCGTCGATCAAGCCGTTCACGCTATTAGTTATAGAGCCCCCCGGCGGTCACTCTCGTGGACAAGTGTATTGGATGATGCTCTGCGTGGCGAAAAAGTGCTGGTCTTCAGTAGGGAGATAACACCGGTGGTGGCTCATATTTAACTACGCTGTAGGTTGCTGAGAGGAGTGGCTTGGAAAGCAGAATAAGGAAAGAGCGTATTCCACCCGGACGGCGATGTTTATCCCATGATGATTTTGCATGGAGGAAGTCGCGATTATGAGTGGAGAATTTAGAGGATGACACTGATTAGTATGAAGATATCCGAAGGCACCAAAACTGAGAGGAAGAAGAGGAGTGAGCAACGCGGGAAAGAAATAGCAGAGCAAGACGAAGGACGAATCTCGAGATCCTGTGTAGCCAAGCTGAGAACAGCACTCGTCTTGTTCACCTTCTTCCGCCTGTCCACCAATAAGTATATCTTTTCCTCACCTTCTACACATAAATATGAGTTAACAAGTTGAAGAGCTAATTTGCAATGCATATGTTGGAGGTATCCGATATCGTTGAGATTGGCGGCAGTTGAGCAAGGTCGCAGAGGATGTATTTATTGATCACAAAATAAGATGTTAAGTATATGAACTACATGTTACATACTCAGCGGAATCGATAGAGTTCAGAGCCTTGAAATATTGCGCTGGTCGTTGGTGGATGCGACTTCGACGAGATGATGATGACGATGACGACGGAGATTTGCCCTTAACCCTAATGATTCGCGGAAGCGTGTGCCACTCGGAAATTGCCGATCACATTCATACAAATCCTGAGTTTTTTCTTTGCTTTCTTCCAGCCACTACTCACTTCATCCTCTTCTGCCAACACCAAGCCTAATTCAAGATAGGACAAAAACGTGATGCAATGCTGAAATAACCGTTGTTCTGGATCCAATGATCCCCTAATCTCTCCGCTCGTGATTTATTTACGTACGTAGATTCAAAGCGGTTTCATGATATGTGCCCATGGTCCCTGTTATTTTATGTACATATCTTTTGCAGTATAATTCATTACCGTTCGCAAGGTGTACTCTTCTTCCAGCGGTGTGCTCGGGTCATCTTCTTATAGTGCTAGTTATGTTCTACAATCCGCCGGAAAACTGAGATGGTTCGTGACGCGTAAAGTAGAATATCCTCGAATATATGTTACAATTACAGGATAAAAGTGCAAACCATGCAGAGATGAAATTTATTCTTGAGGAGATGAACTTAGGGGTTCACCAGTTATGAAATCATGTGCTACATGGCATGGAGTAAGTATAAAAATGATTATCTTGTCTCGAATAGCACACGCTTCATGAAAAGTTACTAATATTCCATTCAAACCAGGCCTTTTACGAATTAAAAACCATTTTATTACCAGCACCCGTCACGAATAGGGTAGCAAGAACTTCCGGTTCATCATTGACAATGGATATAGTCTCCGAAAGGCCGACAAGCAATGGAAGCACAACGGAAGGTGATGTTTGCGGAACATGCCGGCAATCGCTTGCAAGATCAAGCGTTGGACCTTCTCCTCGCGGTATTCGTCGAGACCACCGAGGACGATGAGCTTCGGCGTTTCGTCGCTGCTGGTCTGGAGGATCGGCAAGAAGGCACTGTATCTGTATTTCCAGAAAGCGCGAAAATATAGCGGGATCGCGCTCAATGGCTTCTGCAATATCATCTAGAGTACTAGTTTTTGCTATCTCAAGTTGCTCTGATATCGAGCGAGCGATCGCAGACTTCCCAGCATTAGCGAGGGCATAGAGCCACATCACTTTCTTTGAGCCTAGATCGTCAACCCAACTTAATCTGTAATCTTTGTCAGCATGAGTATGCGAGTTTTAGGATGGCATTTTGGGAGATCAAATTTCCTGCTAGAGTCATGGAAAGCTTCAGGGTATATTACGAAGAATATCGAACATAGATATCATGAACTTATAGCAGTAATTCACCATTTACTCGATGACCTCTATCGAAGCTCATACTTTAAGCTTAGTAAAATTCACTTCCATTCATATTGAATCCATGAGCATTCTGGAAGAGTTGTACTTTGATGTTTTGGCTCATGAGTTAGCACGCTGTTCTTATTAATTAATTTTTATATTAGAATAACGAACAATTCTCATAGTAATGAAGCTGGCACGCACATAATAAACTAGTTAGAGACCGCGATGATTATAAAAACGGGTCATTTTTGAGTCTGTAAAGGAATTACTTTAAATTTCCCTTGAAAGCTATGGAGACCCATGAGAATTCAAGACAACTTTCTTGCGGTAATGCTTGAATCGATCAAGATCGGACGTGGAATGTTGACCAACCAATAATCGATCGGTCATTCACATCGTAATAACCATCATACGAAACAAACGGCCCGGGAAGTCAAAAGCCTTGATTGCAAACAGTGACCAATTATCACAACAGCGGTCCACTTCGCAACGCACTACCCAAGCAACCACTCACTCATGATCATCCAACGTTCTATTTCGCAATACCTCTATGCCCCATACCAATGACTTTGCAGTAACGCTGCAGTTTCCATCTCCTTTGAGGCTACTTCAAGTACCCCGACACATCACTTCTAAATATATGAGGCGGAGTGACGTGAACAGCGATGTAATACCAACGTAATGCACACCGGGCTCCACTGCTTCTCTATGGACACACTGCATATCAACCTCCCAGTAAGCACGAACTGGTGATTTTAACTCTCTTCTGCTCTTCTGACCATCTTAACCATAGTTTGCTCTCAAATCAGTACAAGATGGCGCTTGCGCTGATGATGTACACGTTCATGCAGCAGTACACTGAGTCATGGCTACACTCGGTTTCAAAAAAGACAGACAACCCACTGAGACTAGGTGTGCTGTCCACCGCGCAAATAAACCCGGCTGCAAGTGCGTCTATTGTCCTGTTTACTCCTTCGTCGCAGCTGCTCACGTCGTGTTCCAAACTCTTCAGTCATTCATCCTGTTGAAACTCATCCAGATGTCGTCCTCTATGCTATTGCATCCAGGGATGCTTCCGCTGCCGCATCTTACGCGAAGAAGTACAGCTTCAAAAAATCGTATGGTGACTACGCCGAGCTGCTCGCAGACCCCGACGTCGATTTCGTCTACATCTCCGTTCCAAATGGTCTGCATTTCGAATGGGCAAGGCGCTCTCTCATCGCTGGGAAGCATGTCCTCCTCGAGAAGCCCTTCACTTCCAATGCTATCGAAGCTGAAAAGCTTACCGCAGTGTCGAGAGAAACGGGGAAGATCCTGATGGAAGCTTTCCACTGGCAATTCCACCCTGCTGCTCACCGTTTCCGTGAGATTCTCGATAGTCGCACGTATGGTCGTATACTCAAGACTGACGCGGTTATGACTGCCACCCCGACCATTCCTCTTGGGGACATACGATGGCAATACGAGCTCTCTGGCGGAAGTCTGATGGATATGACTTACGCACTTTCCTTCACTCGGTATGCACTTCATGCCGTTGCCCCAGATGAGGTAATGCATGCGAAAGCTACATCAGCGGCGCACGATGCGCGAGTAGACCAGGCCATGCGCGCGACCCTTCGTTTTGCCGACCCTCAGACGGGGGACAGCGTATTTAGCACCGTGTACACCGACATGGCGCGTCCGTGGATGTACGGCGTTATCCCTCGTCTCTGGGAGCTTCCAGCGATTCGAGTGGAGACAGAGAAAGCGGTTATCTATTTTTACAATGCGATGATGCCTCATATCTACCACTACATCCAGGTGACTGAGAAGGAGGGCGGTAAGGAGGCCCGCTGCGAGAAGGTGTACGAGGGCGGGCCAAAGTGGGGTCCGGCAGGGAGGGGCAAGAAGTGGTGGTCGACGTATCGATACCAGCTGGAGGCATTCGTTGATGCGGTGCGAGGGAGGGAGCCGGTGTGTTGGGTGAACTCGGAAGAAAGTATTAATCAGATGAAAACGATCGATGCGATTTACAAAGCGAGTGGATTACCTTTGAGGCCAACGAGTATATTGGCTATCTAAACAACTTTTGTTTCTATACTTTGAACCTTTGATCGTGAGACTTTCTAATCAAATGTTCGTGATATCAACCGGGAAGTCGGTGATATCAACCACCCGCCTGAGGTACTCAGGAAGTATTCAGGCTTTAACTCTATATGAGGCAAGTACCTAGTGCTTAGATGACCGCCATTAGTGTCAGTTACATCCTTATCTAATCTGCGAATAATATGCTACACTACTCATGAATGGTCCGCTGCAGCTTCGAAGGGGATCGCTGGCTGGAGGCGGTAGAATCCTGAGAAATATCTGACTCGGCTCGACGGCGTTTACGAGTCTCAATATCTGCTTTGTCCTCATCATCATGCTTCGACATCTCAATCATATCACTATCAGGAATCCTGTTCTCGGTTAGACATTTTTTTGGACTTCCAATGCTGTCTACGCCCGTTTCATTACTTCCTGTCCTTGCTTGTGTGCTATCTTCCGGATGCCCTCATATACTGATCAGGTACTCTATGCTTGAGATTAGTATTCTGTATTCTGTACACAATGGCTACACATTTTACACATGAGTTTGCGTACTTTACTTGTGCTTCTTCATTCGTTTGTCACCTAAATAGCAGCTTTTCCCGTCTCATCGGTTATTTCAACGCGAATACCATTAAAGCTTTACCAGACTGTATTATAAACCTGTGGAACTTAATTTTGCACAAGCTTGTAGGATGCGGAATGTAGAATACGGAAACCAGTGTCCGTCCACATACCAATACTACCTGCTCGTATTTTCAACATTTGTTACGTATCTGTCAAAAATACTGACCTGAGCTCAATGGCTAGACTTTTTTCATGCCGGTAGCTCGACCTTCGACAACTGGTCCTACACATACCGCATCAGTGTTGCCTCCCTATATTTTGTCACGACTGTGTCCCTTTCTCCAGAAATCGAGCGAGATTCATCACGGCTATTCAGGCACCGTCATTAAATCCCCTCCGTTCCAGTTGGCTGAAGACAGCGCAAGAGCAATATTCGTATAGCGCCAGCAAAGCGGTGGTAATTCACCTGACTAATTTGTAAGCGACTGCGGTGATGAGCTCCGGACTCGGGGGGAACATAAACGCCGTCTCCCCTGGCTTGTTTCCGAGTGAAATGACCACGGGGGAGAGCAGCGAAGATTAGGATATCAGTCTGCCCAAGGAGAAATGGAAGAAATATTATCAGCAATCATCCAGGGAACGAAAGGTGAATTTGAGATGGATACCTGTCAATTCAAATGTCAATTCAAATTTTAGGGACATGCCACCCGCAATCCTATTCGCAGTCACAAATCAGTATGTGAATGTCAATGGCCAGACTTTAACTGTCGATGGCGGTTATTTGTTAAGCAGGACTTGCATCTAACTTATATGTATGATTAATATGATATATTAATGCGTTTGGAAAGGCATTTGGATAACCAGAGTGATAGGATCGCGACGGTAAGAATGTATGAATACTTAAAATGCGACTTGAATCCCTCGGCTTTCCTTAGGAAGCGTAAGCACGCCCTGAGCACAAACTCCCATCCCCTTCCTATCCTCGACACGCAGGGTAGCTTCGGTAGTGTCGGCTGTTAATTTACGTAGTTCATGATCACATATGGCTCGAATGGATTTCAGAATCACGCAATAAGGGCTATTGCTTCTGGTATCAGAATGACAGTAATAATTGGGCGCGACTCGAACTTTCCATACCAATTCGCAAGTACGACTCGTTGGACTCACCTGACTAATCTTATTGAAAATTGACAATTATCAAGCCTTTGAGTTTTAAGGATAAAAGATCGCTTCCGAACCACCAAAACTCGTACATAGCTACAGCTGTAGGCTAACAATGCATTTCATACTTATTCCGTGTCGTACCATAAGGGCGTTTTTCTGCTGCCAGGCAGAATGGCCCATTGCAAGAAGCTCCGATTATGCAACTTGTGCCGCAGCTTCCTCATAGCGGCGAACGATCGATGCGGTGGTCTAACTTGAAAAATTAGCTTTATAAGACACTCCTACACTAGTAATCGCTACACTTACAGCACCGCACTCTGATTTTTCGTTTCCATGCCCTTGATCAGAGTCCGTCGCGAACTCTCTTGTGGTATCAATTTTGATGGAGATATCGGGTCGCTAGTAACATAAGGACGTCGAATAACGGAGAGAAAAGGTGGCATACCCTTGTGGACAAAGGTCCGCTCTTGGGGAAGTCCCTGACGGATAACGACATGACGTCGCTGGCACTGTGAATGCCTTCTCCAGCTCCGCGTATCATTTTCCGCGCGTTGAGGGTCGCCAGGAGGGAGTTGGTATATACTTACAAATTGTTAGATGGTTTATGACATATTTTAAAATACGCTCACAACGACCGATACAAAAGAAGAAGCCGATATATAAGAAGGTTTCTCCTGCCACAGAGATCTGGAGAATGAGGAAAATTGTACTCTGGTCAGAAGATATGATCGCATAAGGATAAATACAAGAAGTGCGAACAGAGATAAGGGATGAGACTGCGCAAATGCTTGAAGAAGGACCTCAGTTGAAAGAACCTGTTACTCCGATAGAAGCCGAGTCACTCACCTCGTTAAAAAGCCAGTATTGACAGCGAAGAGGATCTAGTTGAGGTAATTGCCATGATTGATTAGTTAGTATTTGCAACCTATCAAGGACGAAGTCTTACCAATTTATTTATCATTGTATCCGATCTGGTGATTGGAGTGTTAATTAGTCCCACAATGGGCAACGAAAGAACAGCGGAAACGAACCGATGAAATCCTGTGCGGGACCGGTGAAGGAGCGTACAAAGCGTAGCTGCTATCAAGACGTCACCAGCAGCTGCGAGGGCATTCACCAGGATAGACAAATACTGATAATGTTTATCATTAACAGAAAGAAAAATAAATCGCGAACGGAAGCACCTTCAACTTCGCGAGCTCAGCGAAAGTCTTCAAATGGAGCCTAAGTCTAATTTTAGCTCAGATAAAAGCATCCAAAAGGGAAACAAGACCCACGACATCCCGGTGAAGGCTGGCGATGTTAGATCAAAATAAATGAGCTCCAAACAAAGCCATTAGTCGGGGGGCATACCAACGACGCATCCTAAATGAGTAACAATTAAGAAACGAGAAGCATGATATTCTGGAGGATACTTGCCGAACTCTCCAATGACAAGAGTCATCTGTGGTGAATGTCTCAAGTCAGTCGGGAAGAAACATGGTGGCATACCCAAAACAGTACTCACCACGATTCCGGTTAGCCAGATTCTTTTATTACTGACTATATGCGGGTCAATACGTATGAAACATAAGGCGATTAAAATATAAGTACGCTTATAAACTCTCATGGTCAAAAAGCTACAATATATCATTAGCGAATCGAAGCAAGAGAAGCTATGGGGCCACCTTTGCACGAGTAGCGCCGTAAATCCCTAGAGGGTTAGAGATGGTTATACGAGATAGTTTTTGAATAAAGGTATCGACGAACGTTAAAAAGAACTTCCACCTAAGGAAAGACGACGTCAGTCTACATCAACGCGGCGCCAACAACAGCGCACCCTTACCAGCATACTCCTGAACAGAAGGGAATTTTCAGTGATGGGCCCTATGGCAGCGAAACGAAAACTCACCAAACTAGCCTTTGGAGAGAATCGAGGTCACCCCAGTCGGTGACTAGATAGGTATACACTATGTAACGTGTTGATAATGCAGGGAAAGGGAAGAAATATCATGCTCACCCGTGTGCGTAATTAAGCCCTGATGTATCGTATCGAAGGTCATAACTGCGCTGACCTGTAAATCGGTATTGAATAAATATATTATTTCAAGCATGAATGATATCAGTTGACAAACCAACAGCTTAATCGGCCAGGTGTCATTCTGATGCGTGAAATAATACCATGCCTGAACACAGGAGACTGGAAATATCAAAGATAAAATCCGGGTGATGACATAGAAAGTAACCGATACCTACCTCCATGCAGTCTGAGGAGTACGTTGAACAACAACATTATTGGAGAGAACATGTACTTACATGGCAGCGATGACGACGCCCACAAAGGCTGCACCTACGCTGATTCGGAAAGATGACATGAGCTCAAATACGGATACCGTACATGGGGAAACGGTACGTTTTATCAAGCAGCGGATGTAACGACGACATGGTCAACATCAGCCTAGTGCACGATGCGGGCTAAGCAGAGGGTGGCGATCTGGGGTGCAAGTGCCACAGAGAACATGTGCGCCAGGCTTTTAAGCCCATCATTTGTAACATGGCTATAGGCAGAGAAGACAGAATTGAGAGCACGACACCAGATGCGGCGCAATCATGCTCAGGAAGCTTGCCTTGCTCGACGACGCTTCAACAGCGGGGCCCGAAGGGCGAAGGCTCTCGAACTTCATTTTCGGATGGCTCCAGCAAGTAAAGAAGCAACCAAGTCGGACAATAAACCCATGAGGAGGTCTACCAGGTCCAAGGGATCCGCAAGTAGGAGCACAGATGCGAAATGTGGGGGCCATTGTGCTTGAACAAGGCCCTGGATACGCCTACCCTCCTCGGGTACGTCCTGCCCCCCTCCTCACTCACCAATCGCAAGGATCTCTGCGACTACTTATGCCGTTGTTCTAAGCTTGATACGCCACACCATATTCAAGTCTATGACCACTGAAATAGACAGGCTTCAATCGTCAGTTAAACTCGAGCATTTGCGTGAAATACCTCTCCAGGCGACATCAATGGACTAGAACGTGCACTGTTCGGATGAGGCCATGTCGAAATAAAGACAATAGGGGAATATTTCGTAAATTTCCACGAGGAAGCTGTTTTGGAGAGTGCCACTTGGACATGCTGCAGAAGAAGAAGAACGGCCGCGAGGTGATGGCCCAGTACCTAAACGGATTGTCACGTCATTTACGTGACGGTAACAGTCACGTGAATAGACACGAACAATAGTTCGCTGTCAGCGAATTCTCCTTGCTTTCTTTCCAGTGCTCTATCCAAACCTATCCACGCGCTCAACTAGCTCTTGGAGAAATACTTGTTGGTTCTCTTAAATTTACTGGAAAACTATCGGCATTCCAGAAGATAGAAGGGCGTGAGGTGCACGACTGCCAGCACTAGAAATGTCTTTTCGTCTACCACAAAGGCGATGCTTCACGCGAACCCAGAAAACCATGCCGCGTGGAATGGGCTCAACGTGCCTCACCGAATCAGTAGGAGCTGCTTCGTTGTGCTGTGTGATTCGCTGATTGGAACAATTGTCCAATGGTAGGACTGATTTTATGGGTCATGGTGCGAATCCTGTTTCTTTGGTAACCATATGCGCTCCCTTATTCACTGACCAGATACCTTTCAGGTCTCTTCGAGTGCTCGACATTCTGAGAACAACCGTCATATTGATCTCTTTCAGTTACTTCTCTTGCGTATGAATTTTGTACTGCAGTGAAGTAGTAGCAATTGCCAGATCAACCGACACTACATCAGCTGCTCAACACTTTCGCTTGAGTTAACCTACTTACGTAGATATCGAAGAAGCCACCGTCAAAGCTGATTGGCATCTCACATTTTACCCCAGAACAATGATCCTGCGACAGTGTTTGCCTTGATCTTATCTTCCACACATCCCCAACTTTTCTCCCCTCAGAAATCATACGCTTTCTCGTACTAACTAGGTCT
Organism: Nidularia sp. FH-822889; assembly: GCA_036937115.1. NCBI lineage: Eukaryota > Fungi > Basidiomycota > Agaricomycetes > Agaricales > Nidulariaceae > Nidularia > Nidularia sp. FH-822889. Next base: position 25,747 of record JASFDF010000097.1, read on the forward strand.
GCTTTATACTGACCCCGTTTTAATCCTTTGCGCAGTTTTCTCGCAAGAATTTTCTACTTGGCCCTGGTGTGGTTGGTTACCAAGCTTCGAGGCTCATGTTCCATTCCATCGAGAAGGCATGAACCGAAATTTTGGCGCTAGTAGGTAGAGTCACGCATCACTCGGGCTTCCGTGAAATCTTGAGTTGGGCATGCGGAACTCCTCTTTGTAGACAGGCACAATCATCCGCCAGGTACTTTCAGGCTTACTCATGCATGTTATCAGTATGTTATTGCATATATCATTGGTGTCCACGTGCTTAACGCTATTATAGGTTTTCCGGTGAAGAGATTATCCATAGTTCATGCCAGATCATCTTTAGAAGGTGAATGTGAGTCAAGTTGATTCATACTTTCCCTGACTCCAGCTTACTTATTAACATTAAACAGCACCTATAACATTATAATGTGGGCCTTTATCCAAAAGCCTAAGTCTTTTCCCCTCAAGCTTGGAGTTCGACGCGTACGTTCTGAATCGCGGATCGCGACGCGTCCATTCACGTGACCTAACATCTTGATCATTATCGTCATTGAGCTTATCCTTCGCACCCACCGACACCCATCATGGAACACATCGACACCAGGGAACTGTACAAACAGCCCCCGCCGCCTTTCGGGCGTGCCCTAAAGAAATATTTTGCGCTTGATCCGGAGTATGTCAACTTGAACAATGGTACGTGCGCCAAGTGTTCCGGATATCCTATCGCTGGCCATTCAATGATCCCATGAATAGGTTCGTATGGATCAGCACCTACACCCGTCCTGCAAGCTGCGAATGAGCTGTCGCTGAAAGCGGAGTTGAACCCTGACCGATTTATGCGACTCCTATACCAGCCCATCTTAGTCGAGTCTCGGGAGAAGATTGCCAAGCTCATCGGAGCGAAGACAGACGAGTGTGTCTTGGTCGCTAATGCATCCATGGGTATCAACACTGTGTTGAGGAACTTCGAATGGGAGGAGGGCGACGTGATCATCGTCTGTACGTCCCTAACCCTGCTCTTCTCCAGCCAAGGAACTACTAACACGTAACAGTCAGTACGACCTACGGCTCGGTCTTCAAGACCGCGTACTCACTCTCTGACGCGTCGCCCCATCCCACTGTATCCATCTTCCCTATAGGTTTCCCCTCCTCGCGCGAGCAGATCCTCTCCAGCTTCAAAGAGCATTTGGAGGCCCTGCCCAAAGTCACTGGCAAGAAGACTATCGCCATCATAGACTCGATCATCTCCAACCCTGGAGTTGCTCTGCCATGGAAGGAGATGGTGAAGATATGCAAGGAAGAAGGCGTCTGGAGCATCATTGACGCGGCGCATTCTATAGGACAGGAGGTTGGGATCAATTTGGCGGAGGCTGATCCGGATTTTTGGGTTTCGGTGAGTATGTGGCGATGTTGGCGAGTACGCCGAGTTTGATTGATATTGACGTGCCGTTTTGGCAGAACTGTCATAAGTGGCTTTACGCGAAGCGTTCCTGCGCAGTGCTCTATGTTCCAGAGCGGTACGTCCTTTCCGTGTCCTTCCGTGTCCTTTCTACTGCAGGTACTATCTCACACCATTGCTGGTCTGTAGAAACCAACATATCATCAAGACATCTATACCCACCTCGCATACCTATATCTCCCCCAAGGACCGCAAAAAGCCCAACTTCGTTTCCCAATTTGAATGTACGTCATTGCTCACACCTTGTACCACTTCTCTCCTAACCATAGTCTTCTGATACAGGGAATGGAACTATCGACTTTATGCCCTATCTTACGGTACCAGCAGGTACTTCTTCCGCTCGCTGTTCTGTACTCTTCTTCTTCCTCACTAACTGAACGCTGCCGTCTTCCAGCGTTGGAATTCCGCGAATGGCTCGGGGGCGAGGAGAAGCTAAATGCTTATTGCCACGATCTGGCACTGAAAGGCGGCGCGCGCCTTGCAGAGGTGATGGGCACCCAGGTTCTTGATCCGAACGGGGAACTAACGTTCAATATGGTATGTCTTTTCCGTCTTTCCCCTTGTTTCTCGTCTTCTCTTTTCCAAGCTGACTACCTACATTTTGCTTTCAGGTGAACGTCGCCCTTCCGCTCCCAGACTCTCTCCGTAATACCCTAGAGATCGATCATAAGCTCAAGACGAAGCTCCTGGAGGAGCGTAAGGTCTACTCAGCGCACTTCTATCACAATGGACGGTGGTGGACGCGCGCAAGTGCACAAGTGTGGAACGAAGTACGTGCCTTTATTCGGAGGTTATTCGATGACTCATAGCGTGTGCTGGATTAGCTCGAAGACTTTGAGAAGCTGGGGCATGCGTGGGTGGAAGTGTGCAAGGAGGTCTTGGAGGAGTTGGGGATAAAGAATGGGGAGACGAAGGCGTAGAAGAATGATGAAACTCGCAATAGTAACTCACATCAATAACATAAGCTGTTGAAAACGATTCCTCGGTGAAGAAAAGGTTACGCGATAAGAATACAATTTTAATCTAATGATCATTCTCGATAGTTCCAGCACCTGGCTAGAGTCGACCCGAAATCATCCCTCTAAACCTCCACGAATGCTCTATAGAGCACGAGCTCCCCATTCTTGCCACTCTCAAACCCAACCTCCGTCTCCGCCCCAACAAAAACGACATCCCCAGTACCCACCTCCAGCTCCCCGCCCTGCCACGTCACCTTGCCGTTCCCCTCCGTCGCAATCGTGATGCTCGGCCCCCTCAACGCCGGGTGCACCTCCGTCTGCCCCTGGGGGAGCTTCACCTGCACCACCGAGAACTCGGGGATGGGCGGGTCGTACAGTGTGCTGTGCTTCGCAGTGCGGAAGGGCGCGGGGTCGACGACGTGCGTGGTGGGCGGCGCGGCGGTGTATGTGAGCCCCGAGACGAGGTTGGGGATGTCCCGCAGCTTCGGGGTGAGCCCTGCGCGGATGACGTTGTCGGAGTTGGCCATGCACTCAATACATTCTGGGCTCGATGCGTTAGCGAGCTCATGGAAGAGAAAGGAAGCTTGACGTACCCCCAGCAACGTATGCGTGCGGCTCGCCTGCACCCAAGAAGATTGCTTCGCCTGGCTTGAGCTGCACGTAGTTCAGCACAAACGCGCAGAACACGCCCACGTCGCCCGGGAACTGGCTGTTCAGCCTCTGTACGAGATGCACCACCTCCTCTGCCTCCCCATCTGCAGTCCGCGCACTACCCGCCTCGTACCTCTTGATGAGGATGTCGAGTTGGTACTTGATACTGAACTCGTCGGCGGTCATCAGTGCGGCGAAGAGGTCCTTCAGAGCAGCCTTTTCCTCGGGCCCCGTAGGTGTGGCGGAGCCAGCGATAGAGAGAAAGGCGGTCGAGATGGCTGGAGGGATGAGTGCGAAGAATTCAGGGGTTGTGCGTAGGAAGGTGGCGATCTGGGGGAGGGGGCGGAAGCCACACATAGCGAGGAAGGGGGTGATGGCGAGTGCCATCTCGGGCTTGTGGTTGGGGTCTTAAGATGGTATAAGAAGACGAGTGCGCGGGCGTATGCGCAAGACGAATCATACCTTTGTAGATATCAGGCTGTTGCCTATGCAGCTCCTCCGCTGTCTGCTTATCCGGATGTGTCTGGATGCTCAACGCCTTTTCGATAGAGAGCACCTTGAAGAGGAACGGAAGGTTGCCGTTCCCTGCATCGAATTTCTCTATGATTTGGTCACCTATCAGCTCTGGGTGTGCAGCGAGATGCTCCGAGAGTACACCATTCGTCTCAAAGACGTTCGACGGTGATTTGGGATGGGTCCCCATCCACAGCTGATACACGTCAGCAAGTCCAATGTCGACTGTGGCGTACTAACCTCAGCGTACGGCGCCGAATCATCAATGAAGAATCCTGGCAACTTGGAGGAGGTTGCGAACTGGGCGACCTTGGAGCTTCCTCCTATCTTGCCCCAGTCGTACTGCTGGGTCGTTGGTGCGATTTTGAACACTGGTGGTACGGTAGGCATGGTCAGCACTTCAGTACGATTCCAGATGGTGCTATGTGGTTATAAGAAAGAATTCGGTGGGATGGTATCGATGAGAAACGTTTGTAGTCGGACGTTCAAACGTTCGGAGTGAAAAGATGTATCGTAAGTATGAATCTCGGTGATCGATATTGATACCGGATGCTAATAACGGTTTCTCCGTGATGTCATAAGGATCGGACTTTCATCGGCATTGTTGCATGTGATGAGCTCGGGTGTCTGGACACCGCATCTAACGTTGATGAAGACAAAATGTGATCCAGTAATCGATGCGAAAGGGAATTCCACTGTTCGCTTTTTAGCAAAACGAAGTCCGTACTCATCTTTGAATTCGAAGCACTCTCATTGTAAAGCATAGGGAAGAAATGCAAATATGACAAAGAACACTGCAATGCCATCAAAATTGCTCTGTTAGAGTATTTGGAATTTTTATAGATAATTAGAGGGAATCTGAGCAGTCCAGGTCAACAAGGAATTCGTTAATACTATACATTGAATGGTGACGTCAAACTTCACAACTGTGAGCGCTGAGGATGATGTAATACCTCAATTTTGTGGAGGATATTAACTTTTCGATAGGGATTATGCCCAACGGACCACCGTAACTACCCAGAGAATATGCTCCGCGTACCGCAGCATTGTGGAGGTGATATTGGAGTACCTTCCCCATTTACTCCTAGCAACGACCTGGTTCAGGAAAGACGATGGATAATGGCGCCTTTTGCATCGGGCCATCAACCAACATTAATGAGGCGTTCAATGACGTTCAAAAGCAGGCGTTCGTTCTCCTGTAAGTTGAAACGTAACTTAGTGGGGCGGAGATGGACAATATAAAGGCAAGGGGTCTGTACATTGATTATAACTTTCGGCTTCAGGTTATTCTCAAAACCCTCAACGCACAACATGGCATCACCTAGCATCTTTCATAGGTCGCGGCTCCTGTCGAGGACAATCGCGACATCACCGACCTCCCGCACCTCTTCCCTGCCCTCACGTAACCCTACCACCGTCCGTGGATTCCCCAGCACCCGATCCCGAAGAACCTCTCCAGACGACGAAGGCAAGCTCTCCCTACCCTACAAGATCGAGTCTCCCCTCGCTCCCTTAGGAGTGGCAGCCGCTGTTGCCGCCTCCAAAGGCGAAGCCATCCCTGCCCACCCCAAGATCTTCACCGAGTTCTCCCTCGCCGACCGCGTCGCTCTCATCTCCGGGGCGAACCAGGGCCTCGGGCTCGAGATGGCCCTTGCCCTGTGCGAGGCGGGCGCACGCGCCGTGTACTGTGTCGACCTGCCCCAAACGCCTTCGGACGAGTGGCGCGCGACAAGGGATTGGGTGGAGAAGATCACGAATGGGAAGGGGCGGCTGGAGTATGTGAGCGCGGATGTTACAGACCAAAACCTGATGTGGGATGTTGGGAAAGAAGTAGGTGATCGGGAGGGGAGGATGGACGTGGGCGTAGCGGCGGCAGGGATACCGAGCACGCATACGGACTGCTTGGAGTATCCGGCGGGGCATTTGAGGAAGGTAGGTTATTGTTTGACGATACCGTAGAGGAAATGGAAAGTAGCGTATACTGATTGGTTGTGGGGGTGGCACAGGTCTTGGATGTGAACACCAGCGGTGCACTGTTCACTGCCCAAGCTGCTGGTCGGCAGATGGTGCGATTTGGCAAGGCAGGAAGTATCATCCTCATCGCGTCCATGTCTGGGTCCATCACGAACAAGGTTCGTTCCCCCATGTCGTGCCCAACTTCTCCTGCCCCCGATTTCTGACCGTCTTGACTATCGCAGGGACACAAATGGGTCTCCTACAACTCCAGCAAAGCCGCCGTCATCCAAATGGCGCGCAACATGGCCTGCGAGCTCGGCCCGAAGGGCATTCGCGTGAACTCGCTGTCCCCAGGGTACATCTTCACCAAGTGCGTTTTACCCTTTTTGCCTATCCTACTTCCCCTCAGCTGAACACGCCTTCCTATTCATCACCATCGAAAAGTATGTCGGCTGCCGAGCTCAAAACGAAGCCGCAGCTGCTTGACCGATGGTCGGAACTGACACCGTTGCAGCGCATCGGGCGCCCAGATGAACTGAGGGGTGTGGTGACGTGGCTCGCAAGCGATGCCTCCAGCTACTGTACGGGAAGCGAGTAAGTAGGCTTTTACTTCCGGGCTATCTACTGCGTGTGCTGACGGAATACATCGTGATAAGCATCATCGTTGCCGGTGGACATACATCGTGGTAGAAAATCATGATTCATCCCGCATTACTGGTGACTTTTTTACTTGCAGGAATATTTGTAGATATGGCTTGTAGCACGAATTCCGTCTGGACTTTGAGACTGTAGTTAGATTGCCCAGAAAGACGAGGCGTTCGAAAGCATAACTGTATTAATAGTAATTGTGTATTACCTAATGGGTACCATTAGTGTATATAATGCGCATAGATTGTATAAATCACATACCATAGCTACCTCCAGCACAAATTATGCTGGTAGCGAAAGAAGAATTTTGTTCAAGTGACGCAATTTCCCTCTACCTGGGCAGAATCCTAACTATGCTGTGCACTGCAAATTGGCACTATCAGTGTTCAAGTTCTGAATAACACATTGTATAGAACAAGGCACTTACCTTTAGGGTTTGATGTTATTCTGTTATTCTCACCAGTCCCAAATTGATGCCTATGGTTCCTTCCTGTCAGATTCTGACAGCCAAGGTTACTTCCTACTAATGCTGTACTCATAGATGGTACTTGAATAGTTGTTGGCACATACAAGCTGTATTGTACACTCCCCCACATGTATAGTACAGTCTATGTACACTGTATGTACAGTGTATATAGAATAACCATGGGAATTTTCTAAAATTAGAAAGCAATCTAAATCATAGCTACTGTCTGCATTATATCCCTCTTATGATTCAGCACTTGCCATCTCTGGACTGTTTATAATCAACCCCAATGCTCTCCTGACTCTCTGCTCATCTCTGAGCTTACTCAGGTTCACTCTGGTCTATTTCCATTTTTGTGATTTACTATGCTTCAGCCATGGACACTATACTTTTCATAGTATATCCTCTGCATTAATATTTTGTTTGTATATCCTAGCTATTGTCATATGCTCCCTTTTATTTGACCCACTTACTTCTGCATTTTTCTTAGTATTTAAGTACCTTAATTGTGCTGTAGTACTTCAGTTTGTTAATTAATGTTTCTACTATCCTCTACTCAGTGGATAAGCTACCTTTAAACATCCTCAAGCATCTCCACTTGTTAAATCTCATCTCATTGCTATTATTTGTGCTCATAGAGGTCTCCAGATTTCTCCTGACCAATTTCTGGTCAAGAAGTTGAGTATTGTACATCTTCACCTCTAACTAACCACTAATTGTCATCTGTAAATTAAATGTTAGGAACAAAGGGGGTGCAGCACATAAGCTGAAACTACCATCCATTTTTTTTCTGACCTATAACCTCTGGTAGTACTCAAATGCATTTTTGGAGATATCTCTGGAGTCTCCAGTTCTTACCCAGTCCCTACCACTTTTTCTATCTGCCTGGAAATTCTAGAATATATCTGGAAACATATCTGGAAACAAGTTTGTGACAGTCTGGATAATGCTAAATATGGTAAAAGTACATTTTAAAATGCTTTCCTTATTGAGAAAAATGCAAAATATTTTCCAAATATTGATTTTCTGATATTAAATTGCTTCCATTAATTTAGGTTGTAATAAACTCAAATATAGCTATTTTTAGCATAGTAGACTTATTTGATATTATATTTTAAAAAAGTGTATTGCATCATATGACATAATAAGTCACATCATATTAATATATTAGCTGTATTAGAACCTTACATTATTCAGTCATGTTTCCTAGTTAATTTGTATTTTTAGAAAAATTCCCACACTCCAATGAACTCCAATGAACTCCAACAGACTCTGATAAACCTAAATTCCAGGTGGACTCCAAAATTCTGGCTGAACTACTCAATCTTGTCAAATTCTAGCTGGAGTCTGGCTGGACTTACTGATTTTTAGTGACAATTCTGGCAAATTCTGGCAGGAGTTTAGCAGAATCCAGCAAACTCCCACAGGAATAGGGGAGGGATGGTAAAGACCTCCTTCTGTCTCAGAACTTGTGGATCCAAAACAGGAGGATTGGTGTCATCATTGCTGAGGGAAGGTGGAATAGGCAGTGGACTGATAGCTTTTGACTGACCATTTAGACCAGAGATGTTTCACTGTTGCTTTCATGGCCTTCCCTTACCCATTTTATCAGCTTAGGGTGAGTTATGAAGGCAAACTTTTGCTGGCACTGTATTGTCACACTCACTGCTGGTGACTTTTTTTTAATTTTTTTGTATGATATTTTGTTGTATTTACTCTAATATCATTACAGAATGACAACATACTCACTAAGGTCTATTGATTGCACACTTTTCCCAAATTTTCTGGCTTTTTTTGGGGAAGTGGCCAAATTTTTGGGGGTTATGGATGAAAAATTCACTAGAGCAAAATCAGCTTATGGAATTCCATTCAATAGAGTCTAAATAACATGTTTCTACAGTTATTTACCAAATTGAGTGCCTGATCCTGCATACAAAAATAGAAGGAGATTTTTTACTGTGTTTGTTTGTCCTATACTGTAGATAGATATGGGATACATAAGAAATGTATGCACTTCATTATGAGCCCTTTTGCTAATGAGCTGTTTAAATATCTCCCATTTAAATAAAAATTTTGTGAGATGTGTACAGTGATTTGTATTTCCTGTATTTTATTTCTATTATAAATGAGTACTAAATAAATCCCCTTCATTGTTTACTGTATTTGAGTCATATTTGATCATTAATCTGTTGCCACAGCTGGCATGCAATAAAGCAAATAAGAGTTCTCAGTGATGACATAGCAGGAGAACGATGCTATATTAAATACCTAAAGCAAATAAGAGTTCTATATACTAATAAGTAAAGTGTGAACTAATAATGAAAGTGGGTGCACATACCTCAGCGACGACGTAGCAGGAGAACAATGCTGAGGTGTTATGTGTCACAATAGGTAACTAAAGGTCCGAAATTGTAACTGAGTTTAAATTACGTAAGGAGTGAATAAGTCTGTATATACGTATCTAAATGACTATCTACAATGTCCGTTTTTAACATGCAACTGACACGCAACTGATGTGCGACTGACATGCACTGATGTGCAAGTGCTTTGCTGCACGCCTGACGTGCACCTGACGCACATGTGATGCGATTCAGAGAAAATATGGAACACCTCACACAGATTAAATTGGAGTAAAATCCTTTGAAATGGATGTTTGTGCTCACACGGCACCGTACATGAATTCTTGAACTTACTATGTTGTTCTTGAATTTTTATCGAAGCTATGGCCTTGAGATGTACTCTGCTACTGTTATCACTATTACAATGCTTTGATGACGGACCAATAACGAAATAATGATGACAATCTACCGTGAGAACTTTGCGTGTCAGTCGCGTGAAGTGTGGCATTATCGCGGCATTTCACTGTATCCCTTGCCATACCTTGAATTCTGATTCCCCTGGGTTGGTAGAATCACGGTTTTGTCCAAATTTACTCTCATTTTCTGAGATGCTAATCTACTTAGTAGCAAAACACTGACTCACACATCAACTGCCCATTGTCAAATTCGCTCGTATTCTAAAATACATGTACTTTGGCAGGTTGAAAGGAAAGATCTGCCGTTATTTCACCGATCTTGACATGCTATCACGAGAGCAAAGCTCAGGGCATCGCCTAGTTGAAAACATACCTTACACTAGATTCCTCTTTCATCTCTTTTGGTATTGTTCATCCGAAACTGGACTGTTCGCGGCTTAAAATAAAAGCATCTGCCCATCAAGACAGTCTTCTTAGCATTTGTACAGCAAGTCCGGTCGAAGTCCCGAACTTCTAAGACTGCCTGACATGTCGGATCTGGACGGTGTCAAACCTTCTATCTTCCATGCAAAGTTTCCAAGAGAAATTAGGCTTCCTAGTAGTGTGGTTGTAGTATAAAGGTCGACTCTATGGATGTGCTACGGTTATTTGTCGGCATACTATCCAAGTATGCTGTCTTCTATGTCGTCCCTGTGTCGTTTCCTCGACATTCTATGTATAGCCATATTCTGTGTAGGTAATTTTATTATATTTACAGCTGAATTGTACTTAATTGTTCTTTCCAGGGCTCTACTAAGCTAAATGCTCAGCAGTTATCATCTATTCCTGCTGGATGGACGTCTCTCGGATGCTACACGTCAGCTACGTTGCTATGCCTTTACTTATACATTTTCTTACCTTCCCTATGAAGGGACTCAACTTCTTCACGGACCCTCGATATCAAGTCGTATACAAGCGGCACTGCAATGACGCCTACAGCTTGCATCAATTTTTGCGCATCTGCTAGCCTAAAATACGCTGGAGTAGAGTATGCGCAAGTTAGTATTATGTTCGTCTAAGATTTGGAAAATTAACTCATTTACGATATAATAGGAGTGCTGTGTGTCTAAATTCTCTATTAAAATGTCATATTCCGGCTGATTGAAATGATCTTCTCAGACTGTGACAACACTATTCGTTCTCCTGGTGTGCCTGCGACCTTAACCGATTGCAACATGGCGTGCAGTGGAGATCCTACATCCTTCTGTGGAGCAGGAAACCGTCTCAATGTATACGAAAGCAATATTACAGCAACTCTTCCGTCTATTAAGCAAACTGTGGGTGCATGGCAATATAAAGGATGTCATGTGTAAGTTTATTATTATTTTGAACTCAAAAAGTTGTGTACATTTTATTTGAATCAGTGACTTTGGTCCTCGCATCCTCGCACATCAATTCAATGGAGGCGCAAGTGCAGAGTTATGCACAGCAATATGCAAGGCCAATGGCTATGGTCTTGCTGGGCTGGAGAATGGGGATGAATGCTGTGAGTAAATTATCTTTTTCTTACACCCAACTTAGTATTTTTTTTTCAGGGTGCGATAATTACCTGCCCTATGGTCAGCTTGAGGATGACTCGCAGTGTGAAACCGTTTGCGCATCGGATTCAACTGAGTTCTGTGGGGCTGGAAGTCGCATGGCCATCTATCAAGACAGCTCAGCGACACCAATTAGTCCAAACAGTTGTATTACGGGGAGAGATTCATTTACTTTTGGAAATACTGGAATTCAGGCTATTTCGAAGCAGGGTACCGGTACACCTGTCCAACTGTATGCCACAACTCTAAATCCGAATACTGAAGATACTATTCAGTACACGATATTAACGGTACGGCTGATTTTTTTAACTTTATTGTTGATTTCGTTGACATTAATTTGGTTTATAGAATTGTGAAACATGTGGATATTCTAGCATAGAGGCGCCTCTGTACAATTTCCAACTTTACCAAAGCATCTTATCTCCCGATGGACTTTTCGGAAATCCAGTAGCTGTGGTTCCCAATGCAGGAGAACCACAAAATTTCATTGGGTTTTCAAGCGTTACAGCATATGCAGCGTATTGCGCAACGGTTAGCATGTTTAATGTGCATATTTAAAATACAGTTTTTCTGAACGGATTACTTCTATTAGCCCAATCCGATTTCTCCAAGCGGTCCGTTCATAGGCTTCCCTTTGTTATCTGTCGGAGGCCACACGGATCTATTTGGTCTTTGTGCCAACACCTCTGCCTCGGGACGCCTTGAGATTATATATTCTCCAGTCGATAATCATCCTAACTATGTCAAGGCTGATTGCCAAGACATATATCTACAATTAAATCCAGCTTACGCCAATATTTAGCTCTGAATTTCTATCCTATAGGATTACTTATTTTAATAAATAACCACCGTACAGAGATGTTTCGCATTTGGTATTTTACTCGAGTATGCTTTGAAGCACTTAGCATGGATCGGTATTTGAAGGTTTGGGCCTCTTGGTCATATTCATGATGGATGTCTCTTAATGGATAAAGTCCAAATATCATCTAGTTAGGAAGATAGTTGAACACAGAGTGGGCCCGAAGTTTGCCGTGCATGAACCAAAAAATATTAGGGCTGGTTCTCTCAGCTTTTTCGGATCTTGCAAGCATGGAAACGGCAAAGAACATAATGTTTCATGGAACCTACTTGCATCTAACTTCACGTTCATCCGCGACCACTCCTACGTCATGCCTCGCCGTATTAGCTATTTTTCGAAAGGCCGTTCCACACAGGGATGTGAGCTCAACCACTTTTCACGGACAATAGCACGTACTATCGTTATATTTTTAGAGACCGAGCGTGCCAAACACCCTACCGAAATTAATACTCCGGCTGATGGGAAGCTGTTTTACGATGAGCTGTGCGATCGTATCTCAACAAGACGAACCAGCACATCGACTGCTGGATCCGTGCAAGCGGAGTATAATGCATGGCAGATGTTGGGCTTGGCAGCGTCGTGAATACCTTGATGAGCGAGAACCAAGTGCCTCTCCTTGCTCTCGCTTAGCATCCCCAGATCCCGCTTCGCAGCCTCTAGTGCTGGAGCTAGGATCTCCACCACTTTAATGTCAGCCGTATCGCGCAGGTAAGATTGCAAGGATACATCTTTCTCAACTTCGCAGCTGCTACGAAGACTCTGCATATAGGGGAATACAAAGCCACGGTCGAGTATGCAATTTTGTTACGTGAAATCACCAATCTCATTGTATACCCGGCACAGTGCTTGCCATATATTACGCTCTTCGGGCAGTCTGATCCACTACTCATTACATCCTTCGGACTGCCACTGCCTGAGATTCATCATGCCTCAAGATGTACGTCAAGATGAAGTTCAGGCTGCTGTATGTCTATGACATGGTGACATGCAATTATGGTGACGTGCGATTATGACATCAGTCTGCATTGGAAGAGTTGGGTAGTTGGGTGTAGTCTTCCGGAGAGGAGAAATATGGTAGAATTTATGAAGATTGAGGACGTGAGCAGACAGAAGTTCAAGAGATCCAAACAGTGAAGTCTATTTATGGCTGCTTGGTTCCAAGACATTGGTGCTCTGTGCAGTGCTCAGCCAGAGTGTGTTTAGGATACTTAGAATTTACATATTCACGTACTTCAATTTCAGTATATGTATGTCAAATGTGGAAAGTAGAAACGACGCGCACCGGCCACAGGTAGATAATCACATGGACGATCTCCGTACACTTTTTGGTTCCAAATTTCCTTCAGTCCATTATCATCATCGCAGACGGATGAGGTGTGTATTCGCTTACTTATCGTTATACTATACTATTATGAGAAAAGGGACATGATTCGTATTGTAATTTTACTAGAACCATGGAAAAGAAGAAATGAATATCGCTTGCTCTCTCGGTTATAAAGTGTGTCAAACCGTGGCCTGCGAGCATGATTCCAAATCTTTGTTTTTTTGTCACTGAACGTCCATAACTTGATAGTAGAATTGCATAGTTTATCAATTTTCTCGAGTATTGAGTCGTTCCACACCAAGTCCTAAGTCTCAACATCTCATGAGAGAAACAAATGAATTGGCAAAAGATACTCCAGATTTGAAGTAAATAAAGTATTTATGTTAGTATAGCAGGTCGGATGGTGGGTGCGAAAATGAAGTTTAGGATATAGTAGGGAGAAAGGTTTCGTCGACGTAGTGGATTTTAATATTTAAATTCCACTTATTCAGAGTATCTAAACTCCTTTGGCATATTCCTGGTGGCTCACATCGCTTTTTCTGCTGTATTTTTACACCATGGGCCATTTCTTACGATGTATGAGCACGGTGTAGCTTTATAAAACGTTGACTAACATGCATTCATTCCTTTAAGCATTTTTGCAAGGTTTCTTTTTTTCTTACAGCTCTTTAACTAGGAAGAGGTTTGAGACGACTTGATATACACATAACTCGAAGACTACAAGTTGTCTAATTTTCCCTGTCCACATTCGTTCATCATTAAATATTATGTAGGTTTCGAAAAAGGATTTCATTCTGCTATATATCCTATTTTATCGAATATTTTCTGTGAATAAGACGGTAAATGCCTGTTAGATTCAGGACACAATGACTACTCAAGCTGCACATCAGGACCTCGAAACTGCATTGCATCAGCGGGAAACGAGGTGCACACCGAAATAGAACTGCGGACATCCCGCCTATCAATACTTATCTGGCCTAACGCGTTATTCTTATAAGACGCCTTCATTTACAATTCCAACACCTCTCGAACACCCTGCAAGTCCGAGGCATAAAATAAGTTGAATTATCCCGCAACTCGCCTGCAAAAAAAAGAAGGAGCCTTATGTAAACACAAAGACACAAAGACTCGTAATCACACAGACCCCTTGCACTATTCAGCCACTTTGGATCATCATCCGGTCCATATTGGAGTAGTAGATATATTTCCGTCCGAGCAGAGTCATCTTCCCTATGAAGGTGCCAAAGCCTAAGAAAATAAAATTAGATAAGCGCTTTCCAGCACTGCCATGATTGTAATCACCTACTTATCGAAGCACTGACAGCTGTACTGTGAGAGAGAATTTAAGTTGTGCTCAAGGCAGCTAGAGCTGTCACGGCCGGCACCTCAAGCCCAGCCCAGCCCAGCTCGTAACAATGCTACTCATCTGTCAACGAGGAATGAAAATGAACGCTCACCAACCAATCAAATACCGGCGTCACTTCCAGTATGACATTAATTTAGGTGCTTCCTCCGCACTTTTTTTCAACTAGACCGGTGACCGTTCCCTCCCTAAGGTGCAGTTCATTTAGTCACCACCTAAGTTGCGCAGTGGCTATATCTGTAAGAGGCCGAATTTTTTCTACACATACCAGAATTGCAATCTAACTCACGAGGAATGCAGGAAATGTGAAGCGAACATTCATTGGATATTTTTTCATTCATTAATGCATCTAAGGCCCATAAAATAGTGTTGTTGTACGAATATACAGTACATTTTCTCATAATGCATGGGATTTTAGGGGGTATAAAAGGTCCTCTACTGGCCAAAATGCATGCTGATAACGCATAATTCTCATAATGCATCACAATTTGGGTGAAACTGATACTATGCATTATGAGAAAGTGTAATGTATATTGTAGCTACTCGGCTAAAAAATCATAACTCAGATTTGATCCGTGAAAGAAAAAATGCACAAATACCAAAATCTGCGTGACCGATATAACTGGTCACACTTCGGTGATGACTGAGCGAACTGCACTATTGCATCAATGAGCAAGCGTCTTTAGAAGCTAGACTCAAACGCCGGGAGGCATCGTGTCAGGACTACTTTCTATGGCATGCGGCAATATGACCGCCTATATATTCGCTATGAGCCACTTTCCTCGTGTCACCGAGATCGTTTGCTCTTGCTCTAGCCATGCTCTTCAGCGTAGCATTGAGGCTATACACTCTGCGACTGCTTCTTCTCACTCATTTCACGCTACTTCTCAACCAAGTGTATGTGATTTGGCTCTATGACCAAGGACCTCCGAAGCCAATATGGAGATTCCAAAAGTCTGGCACTACCTTACACTGCTACGGGTGCGGGTATATGGAGTTGAGGAACGTTATCATTCAGATCATCCTTGCATCTTTTGTCCTTCTTCATCAACTTGTTAGGTGAGCTAGGCATATAACTGAATCGTGAAATTGTTTACATATCTATTGCAAGCGCCATGGTGTCCCTCCCATACATGTTCCAGTGGCTAGACATCTCTTGGCATCTTGTGGAAGTAATTGGTGACTTTCAAACTTACTTAGGATTCGTGTATGTATATTGAATTACTTTTCAGTATCGATCTGGTTTATTACTATGTTTCCACCTACGCCTGGATGCTATAATACAGCTCTCATTCGGCTTTGTGGCGTAAATAGATATGCTGCGGTTTCCTTCATATGTCTTTCATGCTTCCTGCGACTTGCATCGCTTTTTAAATCCCGGGCTAAAGGTCTCAATCGCCGGTTCTACCTATTCTATGGTTGTGATCCCATGGGAATGGGATTGAGTTGGAAAGAAGTAGTATTCGGAAGGGCCCTTTGGAAAGCCCCTGTCGGGTAGGTTAATATCTGTCCAGCCTCAGTCTTTGTTTGCATTCTCAGAAGTATTTTCCAGAGAATCCCAACTCCTTCGATTCTTTAGAGCAATCTTCGCCTTGTTTTGTTGGATTGGGATCATTGCCTTTATGATATATTCCACTGATATATTGCCCATTTCTGAAGAGGGTTTAATTGGCATGAAAGACTTTCGGGATGAAAAGAATCGCTACGTCGACGATATTTCCACTTACCAGATGAATGCCCTACAAGTATTGATTTCTCCCGTAAGTGACCATTTTTGGTGCAATTATTCCTGTACCTGATGAGAATTAGAGGTCTAGCCATGTATTGTATCCCGCAAATGTGTCTCGCTACAATGTATCAGTTATAGGATGGGATACTTCAGGTATGTTCGCTTTACATGTGTATTTACACACCAGTGTTTATTGATAACTGGCTATTGAAAGGCAAAATGTCAACTCTTCCGTGTCAATTCAAGCGTCAGGGATATGGTACCTTTGACTTGTTATATCCATGCGTAATGCTGGACGACAGGGAATTCTCGAAGCATAGTAGGCTTGGCTCACTGTTATCTTTCTAGTTCATTCTTAACTGGCATTATCAGCTCCCTCTCCATTCATCACTGGTATTGCAATAAGTGTTTTAGTAGACACATCGGATAAGCACGAGCTCCTTGGATACCCAAGCATCCTCGTATCAATCGGGAAGCCCGAAACAAGAATTGATGGCTTAACATTGGATGTCAGGCCTGCGATACTACCTGTAGTACCAGGATCATACTACGTCGGTGCTTTATACCCGGAATATGTATTTCAAAGGGTGACGCAAACATCATTCTTCCGCTCTGTAGGCACTATCTCTTCTACATTCTATCCTGCTTCTGAGTTGACTCGTGTAGCCCACCGCAAATTCGAGACAGTCTTATCTCATTTTCAGCATCATCAGCTCAGAAGTATCCACAGATGTACCATTTTCATCTGCATTTCCTCGTCGGAATGATTCTGCTACTTTCTTCATCAACACCATCTTTGATCATTATTCACCCATTGTTCGAATTAAGCAGGATTATGACGACGAGACTGTATAGAAGGGCCTAGCATCCATTGGTGGCTTTTGGACTACCGCCAACGCAGTGTTCAGTATTATTTTTGCGAGCAGTTTGTTGGCTGTCATCTTCGGTAGGCTTCGAACCGAGGTCCTCCTGATGAGCTTCCCTATTTATGTTATCTTCTCTAAGGCATAAAACCACTCTCGATCTTTGGCATCGTACACATATTCCGCAGATACCAAGTGCAGAAAGTTTGGAGGCAAGAATATCCTCTTCTAGCAAGCGAGTTGAAGATTGCAGAGTCAAAGGGAGGAATATTAGCATTCCTAGTAGAGCGATTATTGGATTTGAAGCCTTTCGTTGAAGAAGTGAGTTCAGACTCAGAGCCTTCTACTACTGGGGAAACTGGCAGCGAGTGTCTCCAACTCCTATGAGAGAGCCCAAGGATGCCGACAGGGAGGAGCTCCACGAGCACAAAGTTCAGGTGACCCCCGAAATGATAGCATTCATTGACATGGACATCGCTAATTCGAGATTATTTTAGAAATTCAGCAAATGACTAGGGTGCTAGTTAAATCCCAGATATAAAGGCGTTTAGCTTTCCTGTTTTATGCCAAATGAAATTAAAATATGACTTTACATGGTGGTGATATTACATATCCCAATACTTTAAAGAAATTCAACAAAGATTTTTCAACAAAGGAAGTCTATCCAGGAACTCGAAATACAATGTAAATACAATTTCGTTTCACTCAGATCTGAGTACTCGGCTAGACATGTATTTCTATGTATATCAATGGACCACCACCGTCTAGAGTTATTATTAGAGGACCATGACCATGACCTTGCTTTAAGACTATTAGCCAAGAGAGAGAGGGTATTTGGTACAAAAACTTAGACTATTCAGTGAATTGCTAACATGAAGTGTTGTTTTATTCTGCTCTGTTCTGTTCTTTACATATCAAGTATCTATCATATTTTTATTCTCTTGGCCTGATAGCTAGGGTGGAAGATCAATTCAAAACATGCTAATAAGTGATTGAAATATAGACAATACACACTTAATGATGAGTGTATCTATCCCAACTACATAAGAATAGGATATTGCATAGGCTACCCAATGTGAAGTCGAAACAGAACTTAAGGGGTAACTTAAGTATCGCTGCGTCTAGTTCAGTGGTTAAAATGTTGTTACACCGGAAATATGTCAGATAATATAACTTTCCCAGGTTGTTGGTTCGACCGCTGCAAAGGAATGGTTTTATAAGTATTTATCAGGCCGAGCAGTAATAATTTTACCACTCAAAATGCTTGACTAGGAGCAGTAGAAATATCACCACTCGAATATATAAGTATTGGTAGTGAAAATAATACCACTCAAAAATCCATGATTAGAAGTGGTGATGGCCTCGCCAGTCAAATTACCTGATTTTAAGTGGGGAGGATTTCTACATCAGAATGGTGATCATCCATCTCCTCCTCAATGCGATTTATTGCAGTAATTGTGACTATCTCTCGCCCAACAGGCGCACCACGAACGTAGATCAAGAAAAATCCGTTGGTATACTCCATCCAATGACATGTGACTAAACTACATTAGAAGCTCTTCATCCAATGAAACTAAACATAAACTAGCGGCGTCCATTGGAAGTTGTATTTATTATACTATCGATACGTATATTTGGGATTAATACAAAATTCTTTGTGCTTTTAATTGATGAAATTTGAAGAAGTCAGAATCCGGATTATCATCATGCCAAGTAACTGGAAGATGATAGTTTTTCGAGAAATTTTGTAATTACGCAATTTAGATAACGGAGAAAAGAATACTATACACGCGCCATAGAAAGTCCACATAGCGTTCATTGGCCTATTTCAAGCGTTCGTCCTGAAGTGGAACGGAAATTACAAGGTCCAGATCTGATTGGTATTGAAGTTCGTGCATTGCCATGTTTGTACTTGATTCCCATTTGCCAAGACTCCGTTCGTGAGGTCAAGGCATTGTCCTATTTCAACGCGTTGAAGTTATTGTCCAACATAAACTGCGCGAAGAAATTCGAAAATAACCTTTGCCTTCCACAGCAATCCTATTGTCATCGGTATAATACCATTGCTGAGCAGGAAGATTATCATAGCACTGCCAGATCTTCATGCCCACGCCGTTTGCTGGGGCTAAAGTGGGAAGTAAGACAAGGAAAAATCAAATTAACTGGATAATGACGTTCCTGTACCTGCGTCCAAGCAGAAACTGGTACCTGCGAGTTGAACTTTGGTGCTTCCGCGGTTTAAATTCCAGTTCTGAGCTGGGGTACCATTGCAATCGTATCTGGAATGAGTACACATAATTTCAATCAGATAAAATTGATTGCAGTAAAGAAATGCGGAGAAATACATCTGAACGGGTGTTCCGTTTGCTAACGTTGCTCCACGAACGTCGAGACATTTGGTGACACTAAAATTAGGATGAATGTGCCAAATTTGCGGTTGACCAGGGAATGTTCCCGTAGGGCAAAAACTGTATCGATTCAGGTCTGTTAACTCAAATTGCAAAGGAAAAGATGTCTAACACAGCGCACTATATGTCATATGTGGTATTGGCCACCGGGCACGAGTACAGGGGAGGAGGGGGAGGCGTTTGTCCTGGGGGCGGAAAGCTAGTGGGAGGGGAAGTGAATGCAGTCGTGCACGATACACTATCGCATTCAGCGGTCTCGCAGAAGCCTTCCCGCTACATAGTGAAGGAAATTCCAATGATCAGACATAATTACCTACTGAAGTAATAAACAAACGCTTACAGCAGGGCCTCGGGCAACAATACTCATACCCGTATTGAAGTGTTCAGGGTCCTTGACTAAATAATAATAATTTTGCTGGAAAATAAGATAATTTGAATGTGAACTCGTATGTGACCATACTATAGCATTTCAAGAAAATACCTCGAGATAGAAACCTGCTCTTGTGGCAGACCCGTTTTTATTGCCGCCGTTTGCATCCGTATAGAAGAATCCGGCATCCGGACCAAGCAACTTTACAGTGCTGCTACCTGTGGCGAGTGTGCTATCAATGTTCCCCCCGATGTAGAGGTTGATTGAATCTGGACAGTTGTTATGCACTGTGTACTGTGTCTGGGCAAAGGCTAGGGGAATCGCAAGGAGAGGTACGAAAATATGACGCATAACGTGTTCTTTTAATAGAGATAAAAGGTTGGGAGTTGGCGATTGAGTGGTTAGTGCACACTTTATCCACCTTTTATAGCGTTGCGCTCCGTGTTCTTTATTTGAAGGAAAGGTACGATGTAGATGGATATCAGCAAATTCCATTATACCTCAGCGAGCTTGACGTATGCGTTCCTGAAGTTCCGGGTCACCTGGCAGGCGCATCGACCAATATACAGTTGCTGGTTTCTCGACACGGCAGGGAAAAGACCGTCGACGGAATAGCTTTGCGATGTTCCTGGTTTGATATTATACTGGCCAGAAGCACTATCACCGCAGTCGAGAGCTTGGAATGTCTGAGAAAGGATACTTATTTAACGCACCGCGCATAGATGACGTAACCCTCATCAAAAAGTCTTTCGCACTGAGAATCGAGAAGGAAATGGAATGAGTTTCGTTCTCGATTCAGTCACCGGATCGTGTTCAACATACTAGCGGGCAACGAAGAATTGGTTTCATCAAAGTGGATGTGGAGCCTAGTGATGTGCTGACTCCGGCTCGAGGCCCCAGGCCGGGCTAAGCCGAGCCCTAGTGGGCCGGGATAAGCCGAGCCCTAGTGGGCCGGGCTAAGCCGAGCCCTAGTGGGCCGGGCTAAAGCCAGGCCTGTTGGAAGTCAATCCGGCACATACAGGAAGTTGCCAAAACAAGGATAGTGAGGGCTTAGTAATAGTTTAGTAATATTGTTAGTAAGGACTTAGCAAGCATTGGCTTAATAGATAAATTCTGTAATTAACTAGAATGCTGTAGAATACATATACTGTAGTATAAAAGAACCTCTGTAGGAGGCACTAATAATTAATCAGTTTCATCTTTTTACCACTGCGCAAACTCGATTCACAACAAGGCCAGAGAGTATTAATTGCATTATTGGCATCTGTATATCTGCAATTCGAAGTTTGACACATATTTATACTAATTTGTATGCAAAATAATGCGTAGAAACGTACTCAGTATGTTGACGAAGCTCACCAAATCACGAATATCAACTGTATACGGGTTTTTCGAGAATTGTTTGCTTCATTGTACTATTCAATGATTTATCTGCAAACATTTTTTAAACTCAACTTCACCCTTTAGAAAATAATTTTCATGCAGCCAAAAGCCCTGGCTTAAGCCAAAGCCACGTATGGGTCAAGCCTGAGCAGTGCTGGGGGACCCTACCTAAGAGCCGTAAGCCGTGGTTTTCAGGCCAAGCCGAAGTCACCATATCACTAGTGGAGCCCAAATTTGATAGAATAAATGTTTTTGCAGTCCTAGAATATATTCAGAGAGTTCCTTGTCCGTTCCGTTGTAGGTGGAGTGCAAGAGAGAGATCGAAGGTCCGGAAGACGCTGGTGGTTGGAAGATCCTGGGGTCTGAAGAGGTCAAATAAACTTCTGGTCCGGACCAGGAACGGGGAAGGCCTAGAAATAGCGTGCGTTCTCATGCGTCGCGCGTCGCGCCGATCATGATAGAGTAGCCAAGCCTCAAGGTCGGACTGCCAGCCCTTCCATTACCTATCGGCATCTTGATTTCGCCTAACACCATACAGCCCATGGGCGCACTGTCACCCAAAGAAATCGACTGTAAAGAGAATATTAACAAGCCTCTTTCAAGACACGAAGATTCAAGGAAGAACCTCCGTAATGGTCTAACCCACCGAGAGCGCCTTCCCGCCGATTTCTATTCTTATTGAAGATATCATCACATAGATCTTCCTTGTGATATGCTAAGGAAGTGAATCCCACGTTACACCTCTTAGGTGGAACACCTTGATACGTCAATTACTGGAGCCAGCTCCCGCTCTAGAGACATTACACTTTCATGTTCGTGACCAACCGCGCCTCCAACTGCAGTTACAGTTGCCCGAGATTCTATCTCTCTGCAGGGTCCTCAATTCAGGACCTGGCAATTTCCCACTGCTATATGATGTTCAATTCCTCTCTCACATCTCTCCATGTAAATCAGGGTTCATATGACAATTTTTATTATACTTAAGAGCAATGGCTTACCACATTGCGGAAAATGTCACTATTCGATAGATTACACTGGAAGGGCGCCGTTTTTGATGCCCTACACTCGGATCGGAACTGGTAGACAGAATAATACTAAATCTTTGTTGCTCGCGGTAAGGAAGAGGGTAACGGAAGATAATAATACTACGGACCTTTGTTGCTCGTAGTAAGGAAGAAAGTAATGGAAGGCAATAATACTACGGACCTTGGTTGCTCGCAGTAAGGAAGAGAGTGCAACAAAGGTCGTATCGAAGGCTTCTAGATATCGTGGTCATGTAATCTAAAGTAATGTCGTGATGCGAGACACGTTGGAGATGACTCGCATGTGTGGTAAGTCGGCAGGTCTGGCTGCCAGGCTTACATACACTTAGATGTTATCATTGCGGTCACAGATGCCCTATGTCATGAGTAGACAGAGCTTCGCTTCCTGAGACGTTTTTGGATGAGGGGGAAGCCCATCGGAAACGGATGTGAGTAGCTGCAGGGCAAGAACGACAACTTGCATTCAATCCGAGGTATAGAGTTTGAAAAGTGCACATGAAAGAGTTTTGGTGAGCTTTTCAATGAGAAACTTCTGTACTTGCTGTCGTAATCACTTGTATAGATGCCGGAATTCTAAGTGTCAAGCTTTCCAAGTTCGGAGCACCCTCGTGGTAGAGATTGATATGTCGCCAGCGCACCATATTCTTGCACAGAGAATCGAAAATGGGCCCTACCAAGTCGTGCTCATCCATATATCCATACGTTTGGGGATTTGTAGTGAACGATACATTGAGAGGACGGGACGCCGATCGGCAAGCTATGTATCAATTAAACCAACATTAGGGTGGGGTGTACCATCTTCATATTGAACGATGTCCAATGAGTTCCAGAGATCCGGAGTCGAAAGCGCCAAGCTTTACATACACCGCACAGAAGCAACGGCGTACCGCGGGAGTAATAAAGTATTCTTTAGGGAGAAAGATTTGCCATCATATCTCAACAGAGTTGTGTTCGAATGTAGAGGGACGCGGGGTTCCTAGCACTGAATCATGCGAGGGAACGACTATCCACAACATAAGTTCTGGTGGAGCACGTACGGACAGTGTGGTATCTGGAATGGAGATATGGTCTCGAGCTGAAGGCAGTTCATGTTTGTCGTTCGTTGTATAAGTGTCTGCGAAACCATGAGCGCATCGGAGACTATCACTTGAACAAAATAAATATTTTGCAACCGACGCGTCGCTATAGAGCAAGCTGCCGGTCAATATACATTGCGCATCCAAAGGGCAAATTCATGCAGAGTGAATGGAGTGCACCACCCAACTCGGATGAGTCAAGTCATCCAGAATTTTTTCTCTCTCGGCTCGGCTGCCGTTAACCTTCATCCATCCCATCGTCTTCTTCCTCCACTTGAGCATTGTTCCACCATGCGACTGGTCCGAGACCTTGTTCTGCGATTGAACACTGAAGGGAGAGGAGAGGGTGAGCGGGGTGTGCTTGAAGGATAGTAGTGAACAGAAAAGATAAAAGAGAAGACAAACGGACGAGGAGAAAGGTAAATGATTGAGAAAAGTTGCTGAGGACGAACGAGAGGACGAAAACCGAAGGCAGGAGGATAGGAGAGAGGGAAAAGAGAAAGAGAACCTCAGTGACGGAGAGAACACATTGCAGTGGGATATGAAAGCACCATGAGGCAGGGGATTAAAAAATCGGGACAAGTTCATAAAGAAAGATGAAAATGAACCATGCGGAAATGGGAAAAGAAGAACAAAAGTTCTAAAAGGAGGAGTAAAACTAAAAAATTCAACAACAGGAGATAAAGTCTCACAACGAGAGCGAGGACCTTCGGGGCTGGGGTTCTAAAGGTCTAAAAAGAGAAGTGAAAGAGGTGCGAGAGAAGTTGAAGATCGAGAAAGGGGAACGAAAGGCGGAAAATGAGAGGTGTAAGGTCCGAAAGAGAGCAAAATCAAAAAGGTAGAGTGAAAGATCGATAGACAGCATTAAAGGCAGAAAGAGAAGTCGAAATACCCCATGAAGCAAGGCCATAGTATTCACAGAATAGAAGAAGGTTGAAATGGGAGTGACAGGAGTTCGAAAACAGTGCACAGAGCTAGATAAGAAACCACGACAGTAGAACAAAAAGCAAAGTAAAGTCGACGAGGGAGGATGGAATGTCGAATAGAGAGGATTAAAGGATGAACAGAGAGTCGAACAGAGAACATGAAAAGTTGAACAAAGAAGGCCGCAGAGCAGAGAAGAAAAACATCAAATAGGGAGGATGGTATATTCAACGAAGAGGGTGAGGAGACAGACAGAGGAGTAAATTCGAACAGAGAACGAATCAACCCCCGCACATAAAGCTCGATAGAATGCGAAAATGCCTCATATGAAAATCGGACTGGGAAAGGCATGAATGAAACCCTTAAAGGAAGATGCAGCGGAATGGCAGAGCACGAACTTGAAACGAGGTGCTAGCTCGAAAAAGAAGTGAGCGCAAGTTTGAGCAGTTGCGCAAACCGAAACGTGCAAACTCGAAACTTGAAAGGACGCCAAACCCGCAGAGAGGCCGAAAGCGTAGAAAGTGCGCAAACGCCAGGAAAGGCCCAAATTCGCCGAAAGGAGGCCTAAGTTGGAAAGAGATGCGAACTCGAAAGGAGAGGCCTGAGAAGAGGAGCAAACTCAAAGAAAAAAAGCACATGATCGATAAGAGGCGGAAACTAGAAGAGAAGCGAGAGAAAAGACTTCCTGGGAAGAGGCGGGAAGTTGCGAAGAGATACTAACCCGACAAGAAGCCAAGCTGAAAAGAGGCTCTGGCTGGAAAAGAAGGAATCCTAAACGAGAGGAATGACGAGTGCAAGCTCGTTGATGAAGGAAGAGAAGAATATGAAGGCCCCGAACGCATCGACAAAAAAGCACAAAAATCCAAAGGATAATACGAAGGTCTCTTACTGGCGTCCGTCCTACCATCAAAGACAAAAAAAAAAAACAAGCTAAAATAGAACCGCAAAACACGAAAATACTGAACTCACCAGCAAACTAAACGGCGCCCTCCTCCCCCCGCCCGCACCATGTGGAACCACTACCCCCTCAAGCACCTTTGGAGGCCCGGGCTCATCATCACAGAACTCTTCCGCTTCGACGCGCATGCGCAGGACCTCGCCCTGGTCGATGTACATCCGGTCCGTGAGGGGAGTGTCGAGAAGGAGGGAGGGGGGGTACGTGGCAGGGGCGGTGGAGGGGTCCGTGGAAGGAGATGGTTGAGCGGAAGAGTTGGGTGCGGAGGAAGCGGATGTGGTTTGGGGGGCAGAGGTGTTTGGGGTGACTGAGGAGGGGAAGGGAGTGGAAGGGTCCGGGAGGATGGAGGTGTCGGCGATCCAGAACCAAGCGCGCTCATTCGGGTCGAAGGCGGATGGTTGAGGGAGGTATGCAGCGGGAATGTATATGTCGTCAAAGAAGCTGAGGGTCACTATTCGTAGGGTCAACATCCTGAACATCGTCGAAACAGAAAGCACGCACCCCGTATCCCATCCTCATCACTACTCTTCACCCTTCCCACCACCACCTCCCCCACAAACGGACGGAAAACTACCACTCGAAATACGACCTTATACCACAGCAATCCATCCCCATAGCGCACCTTGCCTTCCCCAGCCTGCGCGAGGTCGAAGACGCAGACGCAGAGGCCGACGTCGTGCAGGACGCGATTGGCGTACTTGGTGTTGAGAGCGCTGGTGAGTGCGTCGGCGGGCGGGGCGGAGAAGGTCGAAGGGTGTAGTGGGACGGTGTCGGCGAGGGTGGAGAGTATGAACATCTTGGTGGTCGGGCTATAGTGAGCGGAGGGACATGGACAGCTTCAAGTTGCGAGAGCAATCAAATCAGTGTCGTGTTTTTCCATCAGCCACGTGGGAAGCGGCAATCTTATCTTATCTTTCTCTTCACCGCGCTGTATTTGTTCCCTTTTCTCAGCTTTCAACCATTCCCTAGATCCGGGTAATTTACACTGCATGTACAATGATCCGATGTAAAGCACTTGCCAGTTTTTTCTAGCTCGTTATTTACCCTCGATTTGCCAGCCTCATTCCGTATATCTCACTTTCTATGTCTCCCACCTTCTGGACACTTTCTTGCATCTCTTCTCTTCTTTCATTCGTCTCCGCTTCTATTTGTCTTTATTCCGCTTTCTGTGCTCTTATACCCTCAAAGTAAACCCAGGTCACATTCCTAGGGCTCTGTACTTCCCAGTTCGCAATGGCTAATCAAGGACTCAGACGAGCCGTCGCATGGTGGAATTTGAACGCTACACTGGAGCAGGAAGAAGACGGGATGAATTCAGACGAGGCTTGGGGACTGCTTGGAATATCCAGATGATCCTGCTTATATGGTGGATTTGCGCTCTGCGCAATTTAGTTGTGCAGTATATATCGACTGATAGCTTATTTCCTAAGTACTTTCTGAATGCCAAAATTGGCCAAAACCGTTATTTTCGCAGAAGCCCGAACTTAATACCGCAATATCTCTAGAAGGTTTTTCATTGATTTAAATTTCATCTTAGAACTTCATGTTATCAGAATGATATTTAAGAATTTGAGCCGTTGGGCTTTGCAGATTGTTGAGGGATCGAGGTGGTGGCCAGCTTCCTGGTAAATGTCAAAGTGACTTAAGAGTACTGTACATACTCTAAAGCTGTCAAATTCTCTATTTTAGGATTTATTCAAGAAACTCAAGTTCTCGAGACATTTCGCTACCCATACGTACTAAATTTTCCTCTTGGTGTTCAAAATTCGACGAGCAGCGCTCAAAATGTGCTCAGGTGGCCGGGTACCTGATTACGTGCAGTATGGTATGTATGGTCGAAGCTCACATAACCCATACCTCTTATAACCCATAATTCTTGATATCCTATAGAATTATGGAGTCACAACGTCGGTTACTGGGTTTTTGGTGATCTTTCTGAACTTTTCGCAATTTTTTTTCGAAACATCCTCTTAGTCCCATAGCGTCGGCTCTAAGCCAAGGGGTATGGGCTATGAGGGCTTCGACTGTAGATGAATCATGGACGTACAGGCGAAGAGACTGGCTCGGACGGCATCGTTCAGGACCCTCGGACCTGACCGGGAACATACCCGAATATTAATTCTCACAGCCGACACAAGTGTATGCATTGATCATGATGGCAGCAATGAAGCTGGCATTCCTTGCCGACGGTAGGCGCAGGCGGCATTGTTCAGGGACCCTCGGACTTGACCGGGAATATGTCCGAATATTAATTATCAATTATCACGATGTATGACGGCAGCAACGAAACCGGCATTCTTTGCCAACGGTAAACGCGCTCCAATCACGGGGTCTTGCATATCATACGAGTACTGCACAGCGGAATTTTTGAAAGATGTTTGCTTGTATGTAAAGTGATCCTCCGCCGCGTTCGGGCGAAGATCCGGCAATACAGGAGGCCGATTGTCAACTTGACTGTACATTGAATAAATCTTTCTCGACCTTGTTCTCGATGCCCAGAATCGCTCTAGAAATAGCACTGCACTCAAGATCTACGACAGCACATTGCTGTTTAGTACTATAAGCAGCATAAGATGCCCAGGAAATGGGTATCCTTTCTGGATGCTCCATTCGCACTGTGTATAGTGTGATTTCTTTGCAACGCGACTTTGGAACACTCAACAACCCGTTCTCGCGGTCTGTTGTCGGACAAGCTCATGAGTAAGTTTGGTCTGTTGAGAAGAGATTTTTGTCAGTATGTTTATTTTCTGGATATTATACTTGAAGAGAGCCATCCTTTTATATTCTATTCCATATAGTTCATCAATTGCAGTCCTCACATTGTTCCTCTCAGATGACTTCAGTTCGGCCTATCCATTCCAGCATGAAGTTTGAAAAAAGTAAAATAAGTGCTACGCAGAGCATCTGATAAGACCTTGCCTTTGAATTTTGTTCTTGTTGCAAGGAAAATTGACGAGGTTCCATGCTGTTTAAATTTCACCACTTAACATTCAAAACTTGAAAGCTTGACTTGAAAGAAGATAGCATGATCTAAAAAAAAAAGTCGAAAATCATATATTTCTTGAGCACAAGATACATTCAGCAGCTGCAACATCGCACGGGAGCAGGGGGCCATGCTGAGAAACACTCTGAGCAGCACAACGGTGAAGGTATTGGTACGGGTTCTCGGAATTTTAGCGTGACGATGGGTAAGCAAAGTCACACTCTAATATAACCAAGCAACTTTCGAAAAAAAATCTGCTGTGCAGTTTGATATGCAAGACCCTGTAATATGTATGGCCCTGCAAGGCCTTACATAATCCGGTGGTCGACGGAGTGAATAAGTACGTTATCCTCAGCGCTTGTTTCACGAAGAGACGAAACTTAGATAGTTTCACCGACAAATATCCGGCGTAGTTATTCGAGGTCTCCTTCCAAATTAGTAAACTAGTACTGTAGTACAGTTGGCTTGCTCATAATGCTTAATGCCGGTGGTGTCGCAATCACAATTACAATTAAGCACAGAATGGAGGAAGAAAATCAGAGCTGCGCTGAGATACTGGCAGGCTCATGGAGAACAATGGGACGTGCTATAGCAAGCAAGCAGGAGCGGTAAAGGTTATTTGATGCCAGGATGAGAGGCCCATCTGTGAACGGGGGTGTTCGGGTAGTGAGCTGGAGCGGTCGTCCACTTTGGGAGACCGATACCTGGATCTCAAAATACCAGTCGGACACTACCTGACAATACATCCCCTTACTTGAACCTGTCGATTACTTATTGAAACCATCCCTGACACACGAGTTGAAACAATCGAGGAACACCCCCACTGCGCGTCATTTCTACATGGGAATCCCGTCTCGGCCTCTGCTTGCCTTACAGATTTTCTAGAACGCACGCAGTACCAGAAGTCCAAATGCAGTAGTCTGAGCTCCAGAGAATGTTTAAAAGGCGAAGAAAAAGACGTAGGAGAGCAGCAGGAACATACCATTCCTTCTAACATTCGAGCTTCATCTACTTTCTACTATGCACTTCACCGTACTCGCCTCCCTCGTCAGCTTGCTCGCGTCGTCCGCGACATATGCATATCCGTCTCCTACCTTTGAGGCGAGAGGCGATGGGACCGTCATGACTCCTGGCGGACCTGTTGCCCAGTCCAAAGTGCACTTCGTTCCACCGGGTGCACATATCAAGCACACCTCAGACGCAGTTCTCATCGTTGCTGACAATGGAACGACGCTTCATAGCGCTCCTGTCCCTGCTACCCCTAGCAGGAGAAAGCGTTGGCAATCTGGATGGATTACCGATGCTACCTGGTACAACACCTTAGGAAGCCCCATATCCTCCTTCACCACTTCCTGGAACGTTCCGTCCAACCCGAACTCTTGGGATGGACAAACGTTGTTCCTGTTCAACTCCATCGAGCCTGCGACTGGTGACGCCATTTTGCAACCTGTTTTGCAGTACGGCTTTTCTGCAGCTGGAGGAGGCCAATACTGGTCCGTTGCCAGTTGGTACCTCTGCCCAGCCGGCACCTATTACACCACCCTTACTCAGGTTAATAATGGGCAGCAGTTGAATGGCGCCATCACACTCACAGGACAATCCGGAGGCACGTTCTCATATGTTTCTGCGTTCACCGGTCTCCAGAACCAGCAGCCGTTGGCCGTGCAGAGTAGTGAGGAATTGATCTGGGCGACTTTGACATTAGAGACATATGGCGTCACAACGGCCACTGATTACCCCGACGGCTCTACTTCATTCTACAATACCAACCTCCAGCTTGTGAACAACGCTCAGCCCGATATCTCCTGGGGCCCTTCCAACGATGCCACCGACGGAATTTCCACTGTTGTCGATCATGATGGGTCTAGTAACGCTGTGATCAGGGTTGTCTATCCAGTGTACTCTTAAATATCGTTCGAAAGGTTGTTGGAGGAGGAATATTCGTGTACTCTTCAGTTTCTAGGATCTACCTATTTTCTTGGTTTTCAAGTGTCTTTGTTTCGTATTTGATCGAATGGGGGTCTTATCTTATCTGAATGTAAATAAAGTACATAGCTTTATCATCTAACTCGATGTTGTTGAACCCCGTTTGTCTGCAGCTTCTGCAGTGTGCAGTCAGAGTCGTTCTACGCCCACGATCAGCTCACTTTGCATCTGCCACGACGCTCAGCCCCTAGCATTCGGGCCATTTTTCTTGTGATAGCGTCATCTCGAACGCCCGCCCTAATTCTTGTCTAGCACGTATACATATAACACCACTGCTTGAAATGTCTCCCCGCTGTGCCGAGGGACACCAGCAACCCACCCCATCCCTAGCTCTGTCATTGACCCCGTTGACCGCACCAATGACGCCGATGTCGAGCGCAAAATGCATCCCACTCCCTTTCCTATTTCCCTTTCCCTGTGCCTTACTATTACCCCATAGATTATCCTCTAGTGCGCGATCTCAGCCCTCCACCACGGCCGCTTCCTCTCTGTCCCGCAGATGGACCACATGATACGATTTGTTCTCGAACACTACCCCGTGCACCTCGAGATGCTATCTTCGCAGAGTCGCTGCATCGTGCAGAACGTGTACAATACGTCCAGACGGCAAGGAGAATGGTCGCGCAGACTCGCACGTGGATGAGGGGAGTGTGTTAGGGGGGCAGGAGGTGGGCGAAGTGAGTGGAGGGGAGAGGGCAAGGGGGGACGGCGCAGGAGGGTGAGTAACAGTGGTTTTTGCTTTCGTTTTAGTTGTATACCAACCATCAAGCATCTCTGCACGCTCATAACTATCATAACCAACTCCGAAGTCTGCAAGCCTCTCGCGGACTTCTCCCTCATCGAGTGCGATCTCCTTGTCAAGTACGTTGCCAGCATCGCCGAAGGCTTCGCACCGCCAAAAGACCAGTTCGCGAACATCGATGAGAGCGGACCTGACAACAAGTTTGTCACGGAAGCAGAGCGCGAGGGTGGAAAAAATACAACTCCCTCGCTTGAAGCACGACGGAGAGCATGGAGAGCGATGGGGAGAAAAAGCAGACGAGAGAATGGAGCATGAGCAAGGAAGTCAACGATGTGGAGGAAAAGCACTTAAGCGACCGTATCTCGCAGGAACCCCAGGACATCGAGTGCCAGAAGCACGACGACTGCTAGGTGGCAATCTGTTGGCTCCTTGCATCCCTTGAGAAGCATATGGAGGAGGAGCGTAATGTTTCGAGGTAGGGCAGGCAGGTTGGGCAGGACGTGATTAGTGATCCAAAGTTACGCCCTCGTTCCTTCCGTCGCTTCTCGTCGGGTGTTTGAAGAGCTAGTGCAGCATCTTGTTTTGCGAGCTCAAGCACCCCTCTTGGAGCTCAGCACCCTCCCAAAGCGTTTCACGAACAGGGAGTCAATGGACATCGTGTTCGACGCCATCAACTTGCTTATCGAGGACGCGCACAATGATGAAGATTTGCCGGCGTGGCTCAAGATCATGGATGCATACATCCGCAAGATGCGTTGGACCCGTTCCTCCTCTGCCACTCTCTGGTGACGTTAGGCTAATGATGGTGGATATGAATTGCAAGTCCTCATCGGACCTGGATAAG
Source organism: Nidularia sp. FH-822889 (assembly GCA_036937115.1). Taxonomy (NCBI): domain Eukaryota; kingdom Fungi; phylum Basidiomycota; class Agaricomycetes; order Agaricales; family Nidulariaceae; genus Nidularia; species Nidularia sp. FH-822889. The sequence goes on from JASFDF010000097.1 coordinate 57,601, forward strand.
TTATCAACCCCAACTGCACAGGCTCAAGACGCAAGATGTGGGACTCGGGCCGGCGCTTTTGCGACGAACAGCACAGCTGCGACTTGGATAATCTATTCGACAGTTTGGGAACGTAGTTTAAAGCCACGAGCGAGGATCCAGTGCTTTATTTTGTAAATTTGGCAACATAAAGATTTACTAATGACATTCTTTTATCTCATCTCCCGCTTTGGAGAGGATTGGATGCAGTTAACGAAGAATCTGCACTTCGATGAATTCGTGCAGTTTCTGTCTGCTGCATTCACAGATCTCCAGCACTGGAGTCTAAACGAAGAAATCTCACGTATTTCCCATTCGCGTTGGGCTTTTAATCGCAAGCAGTGTTACCGCCGTTCCGCTCAGCTTCCGCTGCTTTTTTGACGGGAAGCTAAGCGGGCTTCGCTCGAGTGCTGCTTCGTCTCAATTTAGACGGACGGTTTACTTTACGTCCTTCGAGTAAAGGTAGTAATGTAATCTATCCTCATACGAGTGATATATCTTCAGCATTTATATTTTTATTCTTCAGTAGTTTTTGCTTCATTGTTGGCGTAGAAAGTAGTTTATATTCAGGATAATGGTCGTTTGTCACACATGTAACCATCTGTGGCATAATATGTCACTAAAACCCAACCAATGAAATATATTATGCTCAAACCATGCTCTCGCCATGCTATCGACCCCCAAAAATGAAGGCAAATCACTCAGACACACTATTATCTCATTTTAATACACCATAATTATTCTATTTATGCAGTAACGTTAGCAATGACCAGGATGTAATCCGAAAGTTTCAAATTCGAACAACGAAAGCAGGAGCTATGGCTTGAATGGCCTAGAGCTGACATGAGCGGCCAAGCTGCCCTGCGCGGAGCCGTCAGAGCCATGAGCTGCATTTCCAGCTCAGCTCAGCTCGGGTGACTTGTGGCCCATGAGCGGGGCGGCGGCAATACTAATCGCCAGGGCTATTCATACGCTTTTCTGAAATTGTATAGCGAAAATACGCAGAATGGATGATTCGAAATTTCTCGCTATCTCATCTATAAAAAAAATCACTGTTCCATATCTGCCCCCGAAATGAATCTAAAGGAGCTTAGGGGTTATTTTTCATTTCATCAGCTACTTAAATATCTACATATCTTACCTTTGAACTCAAAATACCTTACAGTATGCCTATCTCATCGTGGAACATTTGTCACATCACATCCGCACCTCTGATCAATCTTAGCTTTGGTAGTTGCTTCAAGCATAGATGCTAAATGCTGTAGGACTACCGTTGCGTGGCTATTGTCCCCTGTCATATAACATGGAATTAGTTGTCTACCAGTGATCTCATTTAGCTTTTGATACGGCCTGTCAAAGCTCTTGATTACCGAAAACTGGACGGACTTCCCATTGCAACACGTTCGTGTCAGAATCAGGACTATAACAACTTCCTTTCGGAATTATGCTTCAGGTATTCATGTACTGCCTTCCCTCATACAAACGCTCGCTACCTTTAGCGAAGTATGTGCCGATCCTCTTCTGGATATATCAAATCCCACAAACCGAGGTCCGAAGACTTCTTTCAGTGCCATGTGCATGATTCACTCATTCTGGGCGCCATACACTGTGAGACTGTCGGAAACTCTGATACCGGAATTAGGGAAGTGCGCGCAGAACTTTGAAGTTTGCCCGCTAGGCGACGGCAGTCACCGCCAAACCACAAATGAGTGAATCGTGTAAGCATAATTTGTCATACAGGAGGGAATCTACTTCCAGCGTTGTAAGTAAAGCCAGTGTAATAGACAGTAATTGTTGATATCCAGAGATGAATGTGTGTGTACTAAGGTAAGTACGTAATGAACCAAACTTGAAATTCGAACAGGATAAAATAGGGCATCGCTTAAGCGGGATAATGGATATCTACTTGGCCATTAACTCCTCCATTAGTAACGACAGTCGTTGTCAATCCATCAGCAGCGTCGTTAGTCACGCCCCACGATACCGCCGGACTCGAGGATGCAACGGTGCGAATATTGATGCCGGCCATTGGTGTCGAACCGTGAGGATAATCGGTGGACGCTGAAGTACCGTAGACTTCCAGTGTTTCTGTGGCCCAAGTAAGCTCAGCGCTATTCTGGAGGGTGATACTCGTGCCGCCAATGTTGGTGAAAGACGAAGTGTAGTTGAAAGAGGAACCAGAATGACTGGTCAGGGTAATAAGACCATTCAATGTCTGCCCCACGCTAACTGTAACAAGCGACGAATAGTATGTGGTGCTGGGACCAACATACCACGATGCGACAGTCCAATAGCTTCCTCCACCGGCAGCGGAGGGTCCAAATTGCAATACAGGCTGCAAGATCGCGTCTTGGGAGGTAGGTTCAATAGAGTTGAATAAGAACAATGTTTGTCCATGGTCCGTTGTGGGAACGGAGGGGACAGCCCATGTGGTAGCGAACGATGAGATTGGGCTCCCTGTGGTATCAGACCAATACGCATAAGTCGCCCATCCATCGAATCTCGCTTCCAGGGAACTGCGTTTCACCTCAGAAACGCGAGGTGCTGTGTGAAGGACTTTGCCATCTTTATCAATTAGAAGAATGGCGCCTTCGGTGTGGCGGACGACACCACCAGGAGGGACGAAGTGGAGTTGTGATTTAGGACGAAAACCACCGGGTGTTAAAACCTGCTCTTCGACTGCAGAAGTCGATGCTGGAAGCGCGAGCGACAAAGACGCACAGAAACTGAGGATGACGGCGAATGAAGTGAAGCGCATTGGAATTAGTGAAGAACCTGGGTCCTGGCGTTCAGTGCTCCTTGTATAGTGGCCTTTTATACTTCATTTCAATACCTTCATAATCTATGGGAACATATTTGTGTATATGTAGCATGTGGCTCATACGAACGGGCTGCACTAGAGTACGAGAATAAACATCGTGTTGGCTGAATAGCTATTTTTAGCTCTTCCCGGGCACTTTGTCCATACGAACAGGATATCCCTTCCACATATATTCTACATATGTCAAGCCGCTAAACCAATAATTAGCAAAATAACGAGCCACTACAATGATTCGTGATCACATACTTTTGCTCACAGGAGAGAAATAACGAATATACTTTTCGCAATGCAGAATGTATTGGGAGAAAGTTACGTGGGGTACATACGTGCTTGTGTTATGGTGCATTCAGCACCCTAACTTTGATGAGAAGGATAAGAAGGACTGTGGGTTTCAATGGAGTTTTGTTTTTGTTCTGGAAACCGCATGGTTTATTCTGCTTAGCCAACAACCGATAAACCTATTGTGTTGTCGGCATGTCGTGGTTTGACGAAAACGTCAAACATGCTTAGAAATGTAGACGGCTCGCTATATTCAGCACATGGTCATATATACTCTACATATGGTCATTTGGTGGCTGCATGGTCAATATTTGGCGAAGCTGAGCAAGTTTACCTACACATGATGGTAAGACATGAGAAGAACGATTTTATCTGAATCTGAGCAGCGGCAAAGTTGATAATGGGTACAAGACTTTTTACTACGAGAAACGCATCCATGATAAGAATTCAGGGTATATTATTTCTTACTCTTAAATAAAAGTTATATATTCTTTGTAGGACGATATAGAAGGTTAAGTCACGACTAAGACCTTGAGTTATAAGAGACTACTCAATGTTCACGTTAAATTCTAGCTGTTGGATGCTCCAAAGACATGACACGATTGGATGTCATTAGAACTAAATCCGAAAATGTCGGTGTACGGTTAGACGTTCCGTGCAGCAGACCGTCCAATATGATGGAGTCCACACGGTACTTTATCTCTATGCTAGTTTCGTACCGGGAGCGAGAGCGGGATACTCGTAAACCAGCCCATCATCATGCGGGTTTAGCGGGAAACTTACCAAATGAGATCCTATAGCAAAATCCTTCGCACGGAAGAATAGTTAATACAATATAGTCATAGAAAGACGAGACGCTCGAGCTACAAGACCGCATACATAATGAGTCATGATTTCAGTTAATCTCACTGGACAATCGGCAATGTAATCGGGATGTCGTATTTTTATCTGCATTTGGAAGTGATAGAGTGCGTCCGCCATTTTATGGCGGAAGATCTTCGGGAAGGAGCTTCGAGAAGACTCAAGTTAGAACCGGCGTGAGGGAACTACCGGAGATGAAGTTGAAAGAGATTTTCTCGTAATTTTATCATACAGAATAAGGAAAATTTGCTCCTTGTCGGACGTTCTTGTGATGCTTCGATGCATTCTGTTGACCCTACAAGTTACAATTCTCAGTAGGAATCGAAGAAAACGAGGATAAGCATATGGATTGTTTACAATCAGAGACTCCGAATCGGAGCCGAGACAACAGCATCGAAATTATTAACTTCAAAAGCAATTGATAAACAGCGCACAGACCAGGCCAAGAACTGACTGGGCTCATCGAGCTTAACCATTGACTGTCAGCTTATCGTTGTCACCATAGAGAGGCAATCCATCCCAATGTGTAAATAAATCGCCCGCCGTCTCTTTTAACCAGAATAGCATGCTGATGTCGTCAAAAACTCCCAGAGGTATGGCGCCCCCTGCCGCCTCAACGGCGAAAGATAACCGAGACGCGCAATTCTCGTCCCGAGAAATATCAGGGCACGCAATTACGGCGATGAATGGGCTGTACTAGCGGCCATGTATCCTGTGTTTCTCAGTAGTGATAGTTCTCAGATATCATAACTCAGTCATATGAGGATATACACATTCTAATAGCCCAAAAGAAAGAAAGTTTCGCATTTATATAATCGTTTGATAGAAAATGGAGATAGGTGGAAAAAATCATATGGTAGATGGGTATCGCCATCTCCATAAGTATCGGCGGCACACCCCATCTGGAGTATCGACTTCTCGAATACATAATGGACAAGCCTTCGAGGAAATGGTACATTGATCATCAAGGCACAAAACAAGGCGGACTGTAAGATCACAATAAGGCTGCTCTATCCACGGCGAACTCATGCATCTCCTTGGGATTCGAAGCGTATTTATCGGCACCATTCCGGCACCCTGATAGAAAGCGAAACAGATCCTTAAGTTTCGAGTACGAAAGCCTTCTACACATGGGCCCTCCTGGCACAGTGCAACTTAGCCGATTACTTCGGCCACGAGAAAATGCCGGGCAAGAGCCGCGATCGGCACGGACTGGGGCGGAATTGACTCACGACGTCGGCGCGGCCCCGGCGATGCGCGATGACTTATATTGCCCTAGCACATTTCATTACTCAACTAAGAGGTTCATATGTCCCAGGAACACAAGGGATGTTTGTCATAATCTTGAAATCGAGTAAGGGCCTGTTCAGTACAGATCACTTTCGGGTCCAGTTCGGATTTCAGATCAAGTTCACTTCATGTGTGACATTATAT
>JASFDF010000098.1:0-62816 GCA_036937115.1 Nidularia sp. FH-822889
CTTGACTTAAAGACTTTGTCTTCTAAGTACAAATTTGATTTGATATTCTTCTGAGAAGGACTGATTCTTGCCCCCACGAACTCGTGTGCATTTTAACATAGTTTGTGTGTTTTTCAAGGTTTTGTGGTGTGTTTATAGGCTTAGATTCACCCAGACCTTTAGTTTCACCTATCCTGTGTTGAGCAGCACTTCAGCATTGAGCCCTGTCTCCTGTTGATTTCACTGGTGCAGATTGGATCTGGATGAAGAATGCAACTTTGGGTGAGATTGCAGGAGCACACCGTGCATTCTGCAAAGCCCTCATCCTCTCATCCTCGGAAGCACCAGTGTCAGCAGAAATCCTTATACAAGCAGACAACTATTATGCCTTATACTTCAATGGGAACCTGCTTGCAAACACATTGAATTCAGGTATACCATATCAGGGGGTTGCACAATGATACTGCTGTTAAAAGCAGAAAAGTAGAGGGGAGGATGAAGAAGCACAAGCAAAGAATATGAGAGAGGACTCAGACACTGACACTGACACTGACACAGAATGGGGGGAAAAGACTGCAGTTCAAGGGAGAAACTACAAGACATTATATACTACTGGGAGAGGCTATGCTGTACAGGAATGCTATGTAATGCTGTGGAACACAGCAATGCTGTGTAGAGGCTGTGAAACACAGCAATGCTGTGTAAAGGCTGTGGAACATAGCAATGCTATGTAAAGGCTGTAAAGCACAGCAAAGCTGTGCAAGGCTGTGCAAAGCAGCTGTGCAACACCATATTCTAACAACTGCATCCAATTGGCATCACCATTACAACCTACACCATATGTGATTGCCATACATGGTGCAAATCTAGATGATGGTGGAGCAGCTGGGCTCCTAATTGCTGTACAAGTGACGTTTCAAGATGGGATGGCTACTAAATTTCTCACTGATGCATCATGGAAAGCAAGCCTAGATGCGCCTGCTGGCTTTGAGCAGCCTGATTTCGACAACTCAACATGGAACTCTGCTGTTGTTGAAGGGGGCTACCCTTCCGCTTCTACATGGGGCCAAGTTTCTATACCATCTACATGCGTGTCAGTAGTAATTGCTACACCTTCCCTCACTGCCACAAGCTCCATGCCTTCTCTCTCAGCCACCACCAGTTCCACATCTTCCCTTTCAGCTACCACAAGTTCCGCTTCTTCGCCTAACAGCATGGGTTCAACTGGGGAGCATAACGGCAAGAAAATTGGTGCAATTGTCGGGGGTTCTGTTGGCGGAGCTGCAGCAATAGCAGCAGCTATTCTAGCTTTGTTAAGCACGAAACATATCAAATATTTGTTGGGCTCATTGGTAAGTAATGCTCTTGATTGCGTGATATATGGCTATAATAAAGTGATCCCAAGGCTTCTGCTTTGTTTGGCATATTCCTCTTTAGATCCAGGCAGATGGTGTTCTTAGTCGACGACGATCTTGGTCAAACGCAAGTAAGTCTCTTGGCATCTTAAGCAGTGCGTGATGCTTAAGAAGCACAATCCTAGATTTCTCTTTTCCTTACCCCTCATAAGACAATTTCGGATATGAGTAAAGAGGCCAACGAGAAAATACTTGTATGGAAGGTCCGTATATCTTTAGACACATGGTTAGTAATATGATATTCATGACTTTTTCGATAGGTGTTTGATATTGGGGGTGCACGTAAGCATGCGGATTATCCATAGACCTTTACGCTACTCACTTGGTCTTAGAACGACACTTCGAAGTGACCGTGCCTTGCACGTAAGTCATTTCAATTATTCTTATATATACTTTCTCATGTCAGGGCAGTTACAAACAAGGTTCCCCAGAGATTGGGTTTGGAACCATTACGGATAAGGGACATTCTGTGGAGTGTATTAATTACTTACCTGCACCGGTAAATTTTTGCAGGCTGTTTTAAATTTTGATACTCATATAACATCGCAGATGAAGGCTTACTTAGATGAAGATGACATTTGGCGTCCTGATGAAGAGACTGGAGAAATGAATCCAACGAAAAATGGGAGATCCAGATTACGAGCTAGGAATCGTAGTGTGCAAGGCAGCAGAGTTGCTGTTGGTACGCGGACAGCCTTTCTTTTTTTATCATTTCCTAAATACACAACAGGTACGATTGATGACGATAACATGGATCCATTCTTATTACTTGAAAAAGACGCGTTCAGGTAACGATACTCTAAATTGCTATGGATCTGGCTAATGTGAAGAAGTCCTGACGAAGATGGCCCTTTTTATCATGCCGAGGGTGACCTTTACCTTCACGTCTTTAGGTCCAATGGGTACAGACGTAAGGCAACCCGATTTTCTGTTTCTGCTGTTACCTGACTGAAACAACAGCGGGAGACTACAAGGATACAATAGTGAAGAACGTAGAGAGTGACAGACTCTCTCCTCTGGATGGAATCAAAATTAAGAACCTTCTCCCGGTAAGTGGGTTTTAGATTATCGTCTAAGAAAATATGTAACACTGACATCGTTTGTCTGCTTACGACTTGGCGCATTCGTTCTGCCGGCCAGGGAAGGTTGAAGTTAGAAATTACCCATAATCGAAAGGAAGACGTCAAGAGGTATAAACATGAATGTATGATCAAGAAAGATGCGAGAGCTTCTTCTGCATACCATTCTCTAGAAAGCCAAAAATATCCTATCTGATTGTCGAGTTCGAGTATCTACAATATTTCATACATTTCTTTTCAATGGCAATTGCAATTAATTTTCAGTTATATGAGGCTTAGTACCTACCCACCTTGCCAGTGAACACCAGTCTTAGCTCCGGGAGCTTAGGCATCGACTATGACGAGTTATTCCCGACAATATCAAATAGCTCAAGCCTCTCACACTGCAAACACATCGGTATGTTTGATGGAAATGACAGTGACTGAATTCCAATTAAGAAAAAATTAGTTAATGTCTGCAAAGAAGCATTCGCTCTGGTGCTGAACCCAGGTCCAAACTGATCAATTGCAGACGGAATCAAGCGCTAAACGCCCCTTGCGGTTTATACGGGTGCAAGACAAAGACGCCTGCTGGCAGCACGGCAGCTATTCTTAGCCTTTGTCTTACAGGCTTTGCATATCAAACTGTAACAACCAGGTAAAATGGAACACGCTGGAATTGCACACAGCGCAACGGTTGGATTATATGTCCACTAATACCTGGTTCATTACAGCCTGTAGTGCCCGTTACCCCGGTGACGCAATGCCGGGTCGTCCATACTATTACTAAGGCGTGACGGCTCCGCTATCCCGTCACACAAATTGCGCAGCGGAATTTTTTGAAAATTGCTTGCTTGTATTGTGATGTGACTCTCCGTCACGTTCGGGCCAAGATCCGGCAATCCACGGTGTATCATGTCGATTGTCAACCCGAATGCACATATCTTTCTCGGCCTTATTCTCGGCGCTCCGAATCACTCTAGAAATTGCACCTCGCGTATCTCAGGATCTATGACAGCGAATTATTGTTTGGCACTACGAGCAAGTGCCCAGGAAATCGGTATCCTTATTGGATGCTCCATTTGCACTGTGTATAGCGTGGTTTCTTTGCAATGCGACTTTGGAACTGTCAACAACCCATTCCCGCAGTCTGTTGTTGGACACACTCAGGGTTATATCTATCCTATCCATTCCTGCATGGAGTTTAAAAAGGTAAAAGTGCTATGCAGGGCATCTGATAAGACTAGGCTTTTCAATTTTGTTTTTGTTGCGAAGAGAAGGTTCTGTGCCGTGTAAAGTTTCACCATCCAGCATTCAAAACTTGAAAGTACGATCTAAAGGGAGACGGCATGATCTGAAAAACAGGTCTAAAATTATATATTTCTTGAGCACAAGATACATTCAGCAGCTGCTACATCGGTTCATTGTCCCGACAACATCTCCAGCTCATCCGCCTCTCCCTCCTAGGCTTACTCACCCCTAGCGATGCAATAAAACCCTATGAACAAATATATTAGTCATATAACCCAGCATGCTTCTACATGGAAATTATAACATAACTGACCTAAAAAGAAAGAAGGGCTGCCGGCTAGCTACCACCAGCCCCGACTGCGAGCCCTAATACGGACGGTGCATCTCCTTTGAACAACATAATATTACCTCATATCCTCACCTTCATTCAAAAACGCACCTTGCGTTCAAGCCATTCCGCCCTCCGCCGTTCGAGCCCCTCCACCCTTCATCACAGCAACGTAGACTGCTTAGAGTGCACAGTGTATATATCGCGCTTGTCCATCATCGACGTGCACGGGGTATTCTGTGTTGCAAACAACGAGAACCACTCGCCGGGAGCCTGGGGAGGACTCCCCCCTGCGAAATACCTGCGAAAGAGCTCATTAGCGATGTATCTTTGCACGCCACCTCATGCAAGCAGAACATAACTCCGACCTGGAAAGAAAGGGAGGGCCGCCGCTGGTTGCTACCTGCCCCCCCATGGCATCGAGGCTTCCTCTGCCCTTTGTCCTTTGTGCGTGGCTCTCCGTCGTCGCTCGCCCTTCACGCATGCGATTCTTCGTCGTCCTTCGTCGTCTTCTTCGGCCCCTGGGAACATCTTGCTTAAGGGTCAGTGCACAATATAGTACCTACAAGCCAGTGCATGTAGCACGGCGCCCACGATTCTCTGGGACCCCAGCACAAAGAGAGTGACTACTAAACCTCTCCGCACCTCCACCTCCAAGACATGCCCCTTCGAATAAAATACAGTCGCCTCTTGTCTCCACCTTCGCTCAAACGGGCACATCCCACTCCAGCCCCTCCATCCTTCTCTCCACCCTGAGCCGTTCCAGCTTCCCCCTCCGCCGTTCTAGCCTTTCCACCCGTTGCCGGAGCACCGCAGACCGCTTTGGGCGCGCAATGTATATACCCCGCTCCTGGTCACGCTCGTCATCGCTCTCTATCGAACTCCCATAAACGCTACTTCCGGCTGTCGAGAGTCTAGGTCCAAAGAAGGTCGGCGAGCTGGGGGGGACAGCGATCTCAAAGGGGGGGTCCAGGTCCGTCTTGACATTCCGACTAAGGACGAGCGGCGAATCCAGGGGCGTGATAGCGAAAGCATGCACATCCTCGGAATCTGAAGGGCCGTCCGTCAGCTCGGGGAGGTCTGCAGAGGGTGGTCGGGTTTGCGAGGCGACGGGCAGGAAACCGTTTTCGATGGTCGCGGGATGTTCTACGTCGCCAAAGCCGTCAGCGTGGATGACCTTGACAGAATCACTCGCCGGGAGTCCTGGGAGGGGCTTCTCATCGTACGCGGAGAAGTCGAAGCCGCGCGCGGCCGTGTACGCATCCACAGCGCCGGGGCGCGTGCATGCGGAGGGCGCAAGGAGGGGCCTCCTCTCGTGGACTGACACGGGCAAAGACAATTCAGCAGGACGAGCGGTGGGGGGATCAACCGCTGCGGTCGGGATCGGGAGGAGGGGCTCGCAAGGCCTCCATCCCGGGGTGAGACAGCCGGGGTGCACACGCGCCGAAGGCTTGAGCACTCCAGGGCGGAGGGAGACTGGCACGTCCAACGAACCGTCTGCCTTACAATGGGCCTTCGGGACGAGCAGATGCATCGGATTGGTGTCGGGTCTACCGCACGCCAAATCAGCATTAACAACTCCGGACGGGGGACTCACCTCGATCCTTGGTACCCTCTCTCCGGGCGGCAGGCGGCCCCCAAACGGCGACACGCGTAGGGCTTCCTGCACCTCGAGCAGGATCTCAGGAATGAGCTCCCACGCGTTGCGCGGGTACGGTTCCTGCCCGGGGAGGTACTGGAAGATCTCCCCAACGCGCGTGGAGCCGGACGGAAAAGGCTCGAGGTGCTCTTTGTGGGGCGTGGTGGGCTTCGGGGCTGCGTGGTCCATGAAGGCAGAGGCGTACCGGTCTCGAGGACCCATAATCGCATTCAGCGCCGCGCACTCCACTTCAGTCCTCCCACTCAACCTACCGACCCCGCTCGCACCATCTGAGACACCCCCTTTACCCTCCTCCCTCTCCTTCTGAGGTGCCCACCGCTCCCTCTCGTCCTCATACATCATCTGCATCCACCCCACCTCCGCAATTCGCGCACCACTAATCAAAATACTCCTCACATTTGCATTCACCGGCTCCTCATACATACGACGCGCCTTCTTCTCACCCTTCAGTGCGCGCTTCACCTTCGCCGCCGCCTTGCGGCCCTTGCTCTTCAGCACCGTCTTGGCAGAACCAATATGGAACATATCTGAGGGTTTTGGGGGGTTTGGGGGTAATGGAGGGGATGGGGGGTTAGGGACGATGGTGGTAACAGACACGAATGTGGGGTGTTCCAGTGCAGGACATGTAAAATATAAGCATTTGGGAATGTCTGAGAGCTGCGGTGTCTTGGATCGGGGTCAGCGTGAGGCGCGTCTCACTTGGACGTGTTAGACGCCGGCACCGCGCGCGCCGAAAGGAGTATTTGGATGTGAGGACTATGCCAAACAATGAGTTATCGTGGAGGATGCGATCTCGTTTCGTCCTCTGCTGCCCTTACGTTACCCAGCGAGAAGCTATCGATGCCACTGCCCCTAATGGCTCAAGTACGTGGCTCAAGTAATATCACTGTGAAAACTAGTTCGTGATTCTCGACACGCCTGAGCAAGTGAGGTTTGAACAGGCCTGTCGTGCTTCTTCACCGCTCGTCATCCCGCTCATTAACGGGAATACGCTGCTCAGATAGCTTCAATCTTCCCCACGACGCACATTGGCTGCATCTGTTAGTTTATTGTCTTGATTCTAGTCGATCTTTCTCTGCTGGCATCTTCCGTTCGAAACCTTTCGGTCCCCTCCCACCCTTCTAATCGACCACCCCAACCGCGCAGCCACATCTGGAATTCCTGTGCATAGCCGTTCGCCATCCTCAGGACTCGTCCTCACTCCTGGCTCTTCAACAACGCATCTTCATCACCAGTGCACGTCATATGAGTCTGAGGGGTAGCAGGCGGCTCGCAATTATGGCGTCATTGTATCTGCTGAATCCAGGCCTTGAACGTATCCTTTGGTACGTTTCTCGTCCCTTCCCTTCCCTCTCCCCTTCCTGCTGACACCTGGTTCACAGAATCTACATCACATCATCCCCGCCCTACTTAAGAGAGATAGCACACTAGTTCATGAGGCGCTGTAGTTTGGCGCTGTAGCGGAAAAGAATCAGGCTTGCGTGCTCGGCAGTATTTTCAGTTTGGAGGAGTGTACGATGCACCCGGGGCGGGTATGCAGAGGCATCCTCTACACCATACTATATATACCCTCCGTCGTCGTCCTTCTTTCTCTGGATGTCAAAGTGATATCGTTTTGCGACGGATCTGGATTCATAGCTCTATGTAAGGTTGGCGACTGAGGTGCTAGACTTGCGGCAAATCTACCTCACATGGTCCCCAATCGGACGGCCGAAAGGGATACCCGTACGTGGAGCCCCAGGCGGACGAAGCGTACTGGGCTTGACGATCAATCGTTTAAAGTGCGTTTTTTCTCATTCTTCCCCCTCCCTCCTGCTATCTTACCGATTACATTATTCCCTATAGCTCTCCACCACCCAACATTGACTCATGCCGACATCCATGGCACCACGGTCTGTCCGGGCAACGTAATACCCACCTGCAAGCCAGCACCACCCCTTGCGCATCGTCATCCCGAGCGACAATAACGCTTTTGATGTCCTCTTTGGGTACATCCTCGACGTTGCATCCTCCGTGTCAGTCTCAGAAGTGAAGATCGGTGTGGACCTCATTTGCGTCGCCGCTCTCTCTGCCCAACATCATTTTACAGCAGCCACTGCAGCTGCGTTACGGCGCTGCTCCTGGGCGTGAATCCGCGTAGAAGTGCACCTATCTTACAGTGCGTTGGTTGAGCTCGAACCCGTATGTACGTTCTATATACATTTTGATAGCCCATGACTATACAACTAATGCTGGATCGGTGACTACGACCAGGCATCACGAAGCAAGTGCCACCTCCAACCCCATCAAGCAACTTACGCGTCTGAAGTGGCCAGACCCGCAAGAACGTTCCTGCGAACAAGTCATTAGCTATAGACCCCCGCACGCCGCCTCGAGGGTGCCTCAAGATAGCTCTGACTGAAAAAGTGGGGAGGCTGCCCTACACATCATCTTCTTCCTCAGCCCCTAGAAGCATTCCGGTGAAGGGCCAGCCCACAAAATGATACCTACCACCCAGCGCGTGGACCATAGCTACAGCGAAACTCTAGATGCTCTAGTCAGCCACGGGATGAGAGACCCAGAGGCACTCAACATCGATGACTGAGCCGCCCAGCGTAGACGAGTTCAGCTAGAGCACTTGCTATGATGTCTTGGGTGGGCGGGACGTTCAGCGAGGCGAGCAGCGCGCCCCTCACTATGACGAGCGGATCCGGATTGTGTATGGGCTTGGAGACGTCGTCAGACGGGTCTGTCGCATCAGGACCTACACTGTTCCAAGTTGTATTCGCGCCATCGCTACCTGAGGCACCCCCTTTCTCCTCCTCCGCCGCCCGCTCCACCCCATCCTCCTCGTCGTCCACATAAACCATCTCCCAAACTTCCTCCACGTCCCGCGCACCGACATTCCTCCCCTCACCAACACTTATCCACTCCTTATCACATACCTTCTCCTCCTGTCTCAGCGCGCGCTGGATGCCGCTCCTCGCCTTGGCAGCCACCTCGCTGCTCCTCTTCTTCAAGACCGTCTTCGTAGCATCAAAACGAAACTCCTTTCCTGCACTTTTGGGGATGATGTGTTTGGGGGCGGGGGCGGGAGGAATAGAAGGTAGGGATGATGAAGTAACAGACACGAATGTGGGATGCTCCGAATGTGGGATGCGGATATATAAGCATCGGGAGGATGTCTGAGGACTGCGAGCCAGCGTGCGGCGCGTTACATTTCAGACGCCGAATTGTTGCTTTGATGAAGACTACGGCATTGACTGAACATATCGAACGCGCTGCGTGTCCCAGTTACACCTGTGCAATCAAGTCGAGCGCGCCTGAGTTAACTTCGAACATGCACAAGGTGAAGCTTAGTGCATGGTCCAACTTGAAAGTCCCCAAGTCTCAGCCAGTCCCGAGTCTACGACGAGTAAATAACAGCAATTCATTTCTATTCCTCCATACCGTAATACAGTTTAGTTTAAATCCTCCTTATTCCTAAGTAGCACTGTCCAATTCCGAATAGCAGAGTCCCATCCGAAGCAAAAAAACTATAATACAATTCCTCTCCGTTGGTATTGTTAGTCGCGCTGAATACGACGTGTCTCGGTCGTTTTTAATGGTCTATCTTACATTGCCTAACCGAGAGAGAAGATAAGAAAAGGTCAGCCAGCGGTAGTGGGGGAAAGGACAAGACGCACGCATTTTCGATGCCAGTCTTGTTCTACCACCTAAGCCGAAGGGCGAAGCAGCGAAAGAGTCAAACAATATACCGCAGAGAGTGAATACTAGAACGAAATGCGCACCCACTTCAAGCTCTAGTGTTGTACGCACCGCGTACTCACCCAGAGCCAACTCACGCCCCCCCTCACGTCTACCGCACACCCAGCCACAACCCGCTATACGGAATCTGCCCGTGGTCCACCCTCCACTTCCATTCCTCCCCTTCTCCATCCTGTCCCTGCACCCCATTCCGCTGCCCATTCCTCCCCCCATCGCTCTCTCCATTCCCCTCCCCCTCCCCGCCACCTCGCCCCGCATCCTCGCACAACCACCGAAACCGTGCGCCTCCGACCCAGAACACCACCTGCTTGAGCGACGGGCAGAACATGCGCGCCTCGACGACGAGCGGGCGCATTGCGTAGGGATGGGGAGCGGGCGCCCAGTGGGAGAGGTCGCATTCGAGGGTAAGGAGGTGTGGGAGGGAGAGGAGGGCAGTGTGGAGGGCGTGTCGCTGGAGGTTAAAGGGGTGGGAATGAGTAAGGGAGGAGAGACGGAGAAGGAGAGAGAAGAAACGTACATTCCCTACTGCCAGCCTCAACACTCCCAGATGCCTGACCCCCGGACACGCGCGCGCCACCTCCCCCGGCACGCGTCCACCCACCTCCTCCGGCATCTCCAGCAAATTTAGCGCCCTCAGCGTCTTCCCCGCGGCGCCCAACCGCGCCAGCAGCGGCTTCACCCGCTGCACCGGCACGTCCCCTGCATACAGCTGCGCATGCGACACGGGCACGCCCGCCAGCACAACCTGCATCCCCACAGCCAGGCTGCCCTCGAACACGCGTAGGCGCGACAGACTCCCCGCAGGGAGGGGCAGCACGTCCTCCGCCCCGCTCCCAGGCGCCGTGTCGTACACCAGCAGCTCCCGGAGCTCTCCTTGCTCCGCAAGGAAGCGCACCAGGTCTTTATCCCAGCGCGCCCTCACCCTTGCCTCCCTAAGCCGGAACGCAATGCCAGCATGGGCGAAGATCCAGCTGTTCCCCCCCGTCGCGTCCGTCAGGGTGAGCGCCTCCAGGCCCTTCACAGCAGCCAGCGCCTCGCTGAGCGCCATCCAGAACTGCGTCCCCAGGGGCAGCAGCGCGCGGCGGTCGGGGTTGAACACCAGCGCGCGCACGAGGGCCGCGAGACGGGGCGCAGCGGCGAGGGTGCGGAAGAGCAGCAGGGCGCGTGCGGGTGCGGTGAGGGAGACGGAGGTGTATAGGCGCGGGAGGGCGGCGGCAGAGAGGGCTTTGCAGGTGAGGCAGAGGGCAGCGAGGTCGCGCCGACGAGGGGAGGCATATTGCGCGATGCGGGCGCAGAGCTCGGGGGAGAGTGGGGGGGTGGTCATGCTCGTGGTCGTGGTCGTGTGTGGTGTTGTGGTGTGGCTGGGTGAGAGGATACTGCGACGAACGGTAAGTAGGGTGCCGTGCATGTCAGAAAACTAGGGACTCACATTAGCGTCTACTCGACTGTCCACGACGGGTGTTCGTCCTATCCTGCTCGATGCCATCTGAGTACGCTGCGCACACCAGCAACTGGCAGACGACTCACTCGAATGACCGTCTGTCTATCTATCTAGAGTCCAAATTCCAGCGACGCGTGTTCCAAATGAAAGATCCTATCCAGTTATAAACCCCCTAAGTACGTGTACGAGGGTCCAAATTCTAAATTTTAACCGTGGCCAAGTCGTGTCAGAGAAAGGTGAGCAGCGTCCATTCCTTTTCTGGCCGCGTTCCTGGGAGGACTCGAGCCGGGCCGCACGGCCCGGCTGGCGTCGCACTCCATCTTTCGACAGTCCACAACCCCTATTCAGTCTTGCAAAACGAGATATTGCCAAAGCATTGGAGTAAGATGTTATGCGTGTGATTTAAGTTCCGGGATCAGAAACGATTTTCCCAGTTGGACCAAGTTCTTCAGATCTTCAGAAGCCCTGGGAAATTGTGGTACGTAGAACTGCCTCCGAAGAGTTCTCACTCGACAAGCGAAGAGAAGCTTTTCTTGAACATCATGCATTTATCCAATGGGACGAACCTCACTTCTTTAGCCCAACATCTGACCTAAAGCTCTGCCCAGCCGAGTTCGTCGCCTTTAAGGTGTGTTCGACCACTTCAAATCACGTGTCTTGCTGTATTTTCTACATTTTGCGAACGGTGAGAGCTAAGGGCATAAAAACCGAAAATATCATCCTGCGGATTGTGGGAGCATCTTGAAGAAAGAGACTTAAATTCTTATACTAGTAATAAGTACGTGGGCTTGACTCATGGACTCAAGCCATGCAAAACATCTCTTCATAACGTGCATTAAGGGGGAATCGAACCCCCGGCGGGTCGAGACATGAATTCGCTAAGAAATGGCAACGACCCAGGTTACCACTACCCCATTAATGCCTGGCGAGACATCAATACAGTATAATAATAACGATTACCGTAGACATTTTTCTTTTCATACCGCTTCTTAGTGACAGTCTCGTGTGCAGTTGCTAGTGGTTCCAGTTGGTGACTCATCCTGTTCTGCACGTTCAACTTGTTTCTCGCCATTTTGCTCAGATCCTTGCATTCATCGTTGTGCGCTTTCATCTACATCTGCGAATTCTAGAACTCCTCCCGTCTACTTGTTCGTTCAATGTTGCTACTTTCCGACTCTGAAGATCCCAAGGCATCAGTCAATCTCAAGGACTACCCTCCTGAACTTCTTCTCGAAATTCCTGGACACTTGGATCTTGTAGATGTATTCTCTTTCTTATCGGTAACTCACGTCATCCTTACCCTCCATAGCCATACTTGTTTTAATTTTTATTGCACAAAAAAATTCAGGTTTGTTCGACATTTCGTACGCTCTCTCAGTCCCGTCTACTGTGGACGCACGTTTTGGAGAGGACTGGGCAAATGCGACCACTAGCCTGTCCTGTAGGATTCGATCTCAATAATGCCAATATCTGTGATCTCCGTCGTATCGCTGATACTACCTACCGGAGAGAAACTAATTGGAGTCGCGATCAACCTGCAATCTTGGGGGAAGTACATTCCATGCATCATTCGGAATGGGATATAGAGAACAGAATCCTCCACGTAGTTCCCGGAACTAGGATCGTAATTCTTCACGAGGGCGGTGATGATCTCCTAATCTATGACATGGATGGAACACAACCCCCGCACAAGATTCCTGTTGATTTCATGAGCTGCGATGCCAATGGTCATGTGCACTACGATGAGCTCGGAAATCATCTTTTTGCTGCTATTACACGAAGTCCTCCTCATTTGAATCAGTAAATTTCAACTCGATTCGAATGAGTTGTTCTGAACATTTATTTTCTAGACGTCAATTGAGCGTTTTTTCAATACGATACCGCGGTGGGCGACAGACAACGACCCAGATGATCTATAATGTCAATCTTGACGTTCAATGCAAACATTTATTCATATTGAAGGACATTGTCGGGATTGTCTCGCGTGAACAGCAAGAGCCTGGAAGGCTGTCTATTGACGTCCATAATTTCAAGACAGGTCAATGCAGAAAAGCTATAATTAAATTGGATGCTACAGTAAGTTATCCTTACTCATATGTCCATAAACATTTTGATACCCCGATAGTACCAGGAAGCATCTGATATCTTTTTCTCTGTACATCAAGATAACCTCTATCTTCGCATTAGCACTGAAATGTTCCAGGAAGTGCGCTTTTTGCCCACAAGTGATCTTCCGCTACAAGGAAATATAGTCCACGCATGCGATACGCCGGTACAATGTGAATCATCCCTTGTAATCAGAGTCGAGAGGAAATATTACACAGAAGAGGATGCACATTTATTCCTTCCTGAAGAAGTGCAAGAGAAATGGACACCAGCTGGCTTCCACATGATCGCAACGAGGCCATCGCATGCATCGGACTCATTTGCTCCTTTGTATAGTCTTCCGAAATTCCGCTTCTGGCCTGCGCATCCAAGCATCACAGCATGTTCCGGGGATGTTACAGCGTTACCCATGCTAAATACTCCAATCGTCTCTGGAAGTTTTGAGCAACTTTACAGACGATTCGAGTCATACGACCCATGGCCCCTTGCCTTCAGCTCGTCAGGAGCTTATTGTGTGATGATTTTCCCTATCAACACCGCCGAAGAGCATTATTTGCTCGGACTTCATCTCATTCACTATTCGACAGAAAAGGGCGAGATCCGTGTGCGAAAGCTTGAAACTTCTTCCTGTGTTGACTTAAAGTTTGTAGACTCCATTGGGCTTGATGAACACTGTGGAGTTGTATATATTTTAGATCACATTCATAGACACCTTGCTGCAATTCCTTATGCATAAAATCTTATGAGTATTCCTGGGTATGGAAGGAGAAGGTGCTTGAGAGGAGTGACAACGGCATTAAAAAAGCCGACTTGGCGCCAAAGACTCCTTGATATTTTGGTCCTCCGAGCCCGATATCCTTAAAAAAAACCTTGACACCCCCTTGTCGAGGAATGGCCGAATGTTACGCTGGCAATCCTGTCAGGTATTCATATAATACACTCGTCATGTCCACATTCATATTATGCAGCGAGAACGCACTTCATCTTGTTAGCTTACTGCTTAACTCTGTTTAATGCAAGCAAAAGATTAGATCTTGAGCAGCCACGGGACGCATTAAGGGGGAATTGAATCCCCGGCGGGTCGACGTGAATAGTTACTCAGGAGAGAACGTTCTGTATGGCAGCAACTCAGGTTACCACTACCCTAGTAATGCGTTCCTTGCACCGTTTGCAATGATCTCATGGGCTGTATGTACTTTTGAAGTGCGTAGAATAAGGGCCAATCGGTGACTCTCAATAACTCTCAGTCAGAGCATTTTGATCTTAATTGTAAATTCACATGTGTTGTGCTTGTGTTGCTCCTCCATGGAACTCTGGAAGTCTCGCGATTGTTCTTCTATATTTGATTTATGTGCCCAATTCTGGCTAATCGTTACCATAAACACCGAAGTGTAATCATAAAAGAGGCGGAGTTTCTTAATCATTCTGGACTCTGATACATTTATGTCGTCATCAAGTTCGAATTTTTAAGAAAGTCTCTCATTTCTAAAATTTACGCAGCATCCAAGGTCAGAATCTGAGGTAATATCGATACAATTTTTCACGTCGAAAACAATGACTGGTTAGCCATTATCTGGGTGAACATCTGCGCTGCGGCTTGGCCCGTAGCAAGCGATCCAAACTGGATAAACCGTGTTCAGTGGATGTTCTTTAGCCCCTTGTACAGACTGGAAGGCTTACCTTGTATGCAGGAACCTCGTGTCCCGCTCCATATATACGTACATATGAGAAAGTGCCGGCATTCTTGAACTGACCCGCCTTTTGTCCTGCGACTGTATATGTTTGGAACTGTTGTTGCTGGAGTACAGAAGTAAACTGCATGTTCAGAGCGCCGACCTGTCAATATTCGTTCTGATCAACGAACAGGACTTCTAAGTCGCAGAAATCATACCATAGCTTCGACACCGTTGAAATTAAGAATGTAATCCTGTTAAGGGATGATTTAGCATCCTCTCTCCGTCAGTCCGATGAATATTCTTCCTTACCGCATCTCCATCGTAAACTATAGTGCGTATGCCAGCGTTGATGACAGTCTCTAAATCTGGTCGTGAATTTCTCATCCAGTCCCCTATCACCGCATCAGTGAATTCGGATGCACTGAATCAATTAAAACGCCTATTTACCAGTGGCTGCGAAATTGTTGTACACATTATTGTTTGTCTCCTGCCAGGTAGCTTCCGCGCCGATTTTCGATGCCATTTTGTTCAAGTAGCTGGTAATATCAGGAGGATACTTGTCCGGATTTGTGGAGGGAACGTAATAGACCTGCAAAAGATATAAGAAGTCGCCAACCTCATCAGTACGAAAAACCTTACGTCAAAGTTTCCAGCGAGTGGTGACAAGATGTCGTTATTGCAGAAACTCTGGGCCTTGGAGCAAACCGAGTTGGATCCGCCGTTATTGCACGCCGTGATCTGATTAAATCCTAAGCGTCCAGAAATTAAGAGACTTTCAGAATCTCCATATGCTAACCTGTGCACGGCACCCGGTGCTAGACGTCCAAGATGTGTTTGCCTTTGAGATAACGGACGCTGATACAAGAGCATGATAAGGGTTGCTTCCCGCGTAAGTGATATAGCCCGGATACTGGGTCAGCGGATCCTACAGAACGGCACATATTAGAGTTTTCATTTTGTTCAAAGAGTATCAGAATAGGTCTCATACTGTCAAGCCGTCTCCGACACCGAGAACTTTAAGGTTCAAGGGAATGCCGGTAACTGTGCCAGCGGCAATGGCAGAGTTTTGGGAAAGGAAATGGCTATCGCAGAATACATAATTAGAGATACTCATAGGGGTAAAATGGAAGGCTTACGCAGCAAATGTTGGTCCGTAATGTCCACCATATCTAGATTCGTAAATATTAGCATAAATTCAAAGGGGTGGTGAGAGGACCTACGATTCAGTCCAAATGGCCAGATTGTTTTTTGCAAACTTCGAAAATCTCGAATCGGATAGGAAGATTTGCATGAATGTCCATATATCAGCGGCAGCTTGCTGAGACGTGCCAACGTTCAGGTCTCCATGCGAAAATCCTACGCCAACAGGTTGGTCGATATACAGGACATTCGCGTTGTTGTTCCATGAGTACGGATTAAGTGTCACGGATGAGCTGTCGTTCGTAATTCGGCAAGGCCCGTGCTCTTGAAGGAGACCAATCATGCTAGAGCTTCCAGGCTATGAGGAGCATCAATAGGCGTTCAGCGCTGTCACATTAATGGAAAATTCAACATACTCCTCCATTAAACCAGAGAGCCAAGGGTGCAGTGTCAGGGTTGGTTCGAGAGGCGAAGAACCAGAACCTGAAAGACATTCAGAAAGGGATATGGACAAGATAATCTAGTTCGGTTTACCAAATACTTTCAGTGGCTGTGAGATCGCCATATCCAGAGGCTTGATATACGCCGGGTGTAGTTTCTGATTCATATTTAGTCGGAATGTATAAAAGAGAGCAGAAATTTATACATACCACATACTCCAGAGTTCTCAACGACTCGCAGTTTTCCGGGCGTAGTAGCAGCCACGCTAAGTGCTTTAGGTCGCGGGAGAGGCGTAGCGGTGCTAGGAACACCGCCAAGGACGCCGTCAATCACCGGTATTTGGCCCGCCAGAACCCTATAGATGGGGAGAAGAACCAGCAATGACGAGAGCGAGAGCAACATGGTTGATATTCCACTAGGAGTGCAGGTCATCGTAATAAATGTCGGACATTTATAGAGAACCAGGAGTTATTTTCGACTTTGTTACATGCGTGATTGTAGAGAATGCGGCTCGGTTGGATATCATCGTCAACTCCATTTTGTTGCCGCGGCTGTCTCGATCTTGCGCAACCCTGTGGCCAGAAGCGCAGGAAGCTCGTAGCACATGGATTATCGATGTTGCACGTATGGAGCCTCATAGTCGTTTTAATAGATATGCATAATCATAGAAT
The DNA here is from genome assembly GCA_036937115.1 of Nidularia sp. FH-822889. Classification (NCBI taxonomy): domain Eukaryota; kingdom Fungi; phylum Basidiomycota; class Agaricomycetes; order Agaricales; family Nidulariaceae; genus Nidularia; species Nidularia sp. FH-822889. Next base: position 16,914 of record JASFDF010000098.1, read on the forward strand.
CGCCGCTTTGCGCTGACCTAAAAGGTATGTTATAATTTTATTGTCTCCCTTATGATTAGTAGAAAAAGTTGAACGAGCGGTACCCTGAGTATAACGCTCGAAAATGTCTTGAATTTGAATGTGAAGTCGATGTAAATGTGAAATTTGTGAGGTGGCATACACATTATGGTGCAGAGTCGTGGAAGATTAAGTGATGAAAGTGGCAACTAGCTTAGGCAGTGGGTTTAAAATATAAATGTTTTTACTGGTAGAAGAACCGGAAGGTCGACCGTTGCCGTAGATAAGAATTCCAGCGTGACCTAAATCATGTGGAGCGACATCAATTCTCTGGCGTCTCCGATGACGGGAGCCTCGGAGTGCACGCTGGCGGCAAGAGATATTATTTTTTTTAACACGGGCTACTATGCAGTACCGGCTGGCGTTCAATTAAGATGATTTAGAGCCACTTGTACTCGGAAACATCCACTGTACTAGCAATGAAGACCATCCCAAGTGCATGTCAAGCACATCAGCTCCAAATTCACGCAATGGATAAATAGTTTTAGGACATCCAGGAATAACTGACACAGCCGGTCAGATGAATAAGAGCAAGCAGCAGAAACAGCCTGAGCGAGAGTGTGATGGGTCATCATCCGAGTCGACATCATACAGGGCAGAAGGGGGAGGAAACATTACGTAAAAATATGGCAGATTTATGTACATATATTTGGAGCACTTGCATTTAGCAAATATGTGCAAATGAAAACTTCGCATTCTCCCTCACAGCGTTACGAGTTTTCTTGTACGTTTATACAGTTTCACACTTAGTCCCATATACCATCCGTGAGGGAAGGCTGACAGTATGCCTCATAAACGTGCAAAGCGTAATATCCGAGAACACCTACAGAAACAAAGGTATATCATATATCATCTTAGAGGAAATGCACTATCTAATTTCTTTTTTTTTTCTTCAGAGGGACCGATCTCGCGCCAGGGAAAGACTCTATATGCAATGAAGCGATACCAAAGTCCGCGTCACGGATTTTAAACGCCTCTAGTATCCGGGAAGAGTGGAAAAAGAAGCGGAAATTAGACGAGGATGGTGGAGGCCGAGATGGGAAGCGTAGGAAGACCGAGGGCACAGACGGATCAGGCAGCAGGCAGAAAGGAAAGGAGAAGGCGGCGCTGAGGAAGTTGGCCATTAAGCCTGGAGAGTCGATTCAACACTTCAATAGGTGCGCACTGCTCGTTCTAGCGTTGAATATAGCCGTTGACCTGCCATCCTTCATCCAGGCGCGTGGAGGATGACATGCGACCTCTTGTAAAATCTGCCATGGAGATATCGAATGCCACATCTCGAAATGTACGGAAAGCAGAAATTGAAGCCAAAGTACTGGCCAAAAAGTACAAGAGTAAAGCTAAACCTGTCGTCGAAGACTCGCCTGAACCAGAACCGTCGCTGCCTGTAGAGTCAAAGCACGCCGGGCGTCCGAAAGAGTTTACCAAATCATCTTCATCCACACCACGACGTATGAATGATATCGCGCAGGCACCCCCCGAGTTCAAGAAGCTTCCTCGAGGCGCTACAAGTACGAACAATACGGGGATTGGCAAGCGCGACGGAATTCTCTCGATGGCACAGAAGTCCATGATGGAGGCAGAGAGAGAGAAGGCTATTGCGCGGTACAGAATGATAAAAGCGAGTCGTAGGAAGGCGGGAGAAAGAGGGGATGAGAGGGATCGAGATGGCGAGGACGGGGGGTAGCCGCTCCGATACCCCCCTCCGATTCCAGTAGGATTTGACGTCAAAAGTACTGCGGCCATCACATGTACGTACCTTGCGCATTGAACGAAAGCTAGTTATTTGTAATTGACTGTCGTTCCTAGACTCCAATGACCTACCGACACTTTGATCCTTGTCGGTTTTCTATACCTAGCTACACGTTCGACCTCCTTATGTAGGTCTTTACTGCTCATGCTTTCTATTGGTTGATTGATATTATTTTGCTCACGTTTCTTCCTTGCAGTTAGCGCCTTCAATACTAAGCATCTGTTGAACTCGCTCTCGATGCTATTGTATGTGGGTGCTCAACCGGTGACTCAATCCGATGTCGTAGTGGATTTGATTATATCGATGGGCTCTTTTTGCTGTTCGCTTCATAATACCTTCTTGGACCGATCCAGTTCGCAAGTCTGATACCAATGGGGCTGGAGAATTTTTGAAGCCTTCATGGCGCGGTCGAACCAGTTATGCAAGATGTGCGCCTGTCGACATACAGATCGGCCTTCGGGGTCGCCCACACTGTTACTGTTTTTCCTGGAGTCACTTCGGCCTTCAGTTTACGGACCAATCATTGTGGAATTGTTCCAGTAAGAACAAGATTCCGAAGACTCTGCACATAAAATCAGCTTTTCGTGTTGTTCAAGTTAGTATCAGCGCAGTATGATTGTGGGATTATTTCCTTGCGAACAGTACAGCTGCCAATAATTATTCAGAACATTTCCCACCCTAGCGATTCTCAACTTCCGCAGCGCCCAATGCTTTGTTCGGAAAAGCTATGCTCCGTAATTCGTAGGTGCATTGATTGACCTCAATTTACAAAGCTCCATCTTAAAAGCTATGTACGTAAAGATTGGGAATCGTGGGTATTGTAACACATTCACGTCTGGCCGTCATGGTCAAAAGACCAAGGTATTACGGAATGCCATCATTGGATTGCTGTGGAACGCCGCGACGCGCCCAAGGAGTAATGGATGTTGGCATCATGACATGTACATGATTGATTCAGATCAATTGTAACTCGGTCTTCAAGGTCAAGAACACGAGGCTCACAAGGGTGTTTGAAATTATATATTGCAGCTACTTAAACGCGCAAAGCTCTAATCGCTTGTGTCCTCATCGACATAGTAGGACCCCCTGAAATTCTGAATGCTCGAATGGTCAAAGACACGTTTCATCGACACAAGTCTATTATTCGAATCCTGATGGTAGCAATAGCACCGAAGACGGCGGGTGGACGTGTCATGGCATGTATGTGGAATGGCGTGGGTGTGGGTAACCTTCAGAGCTCGCGCTTCCGAAAACAGGTGTATTCTTTTTTTGGTACGTCCATAAACTAGGCACCGAACTTGAACTTTGACTCATCATCGATATGTGTACGTGCTGGCTGTTGCCAACAGCCTCTCGTGGAGTTCTTGTATGCCAGCAGCCAGACGACTTTTTATCCACTGCTTGGGTTTCTTGCTGAGCATCTTGGCGGGTCTTCCATCATGCAATGAGCTGGCTGCTATTTCAGAATAGTCTGAAGGCAGGATGGCACCTGCGCTTGCACAATTCTCCAAGAGCTGTGCTGCACAGCACTGCTATTTGTCGTTACCACATTGACGAAGCATCCGAATTTTGGACAATGCGCGCAACAGAACTCGAATGAGATGGTGTTCACAAGCAGCTTATTCCAATAGAAATAACCGTGGACCGCCTCTCCTCGACACGAACTGCCCTGAAAGGATTGTAGATGGTATTTCCGGGATATACGGTTATTTTTACAAAATCATGGTAATAATCATGCATCCACGGCCCACCATTTCTTACCTCATGCGTAAGTTCCATTCTTATCTATCTTCAGGCTGAGCGGGTTATTCCAGATCTGGCGGGTCAAGTTAGCTATGGGTTAGATCACTCCGGTTTGGTCTATTATGGACATACTTCTCCTTCCTGTCGATCTTGATAGAGTCTATCTGTCCGGCATTGACGGGAAACACCGCTGTCAGACCAGCTTTAGACTCACTAGGTGCCGTAGTCGTGGTCGATCTAATATTTACTATATATTCTGGACATGGCATCGAAGTTCCTCTGTCACCCTCTCTCTTTCTCGACACCTCTTCGCCCATTCATAGAACCCCAGCAGCGGGGGGAGCCAAACCTCTCTGTACATGCGCGATCTTGAGAAGGCAACCGGGGCTCTTAACATTCAATCCTCAGGAGACCTCACAACAGTCGACACGCGATGTGGTTCGGGCCCTAGCACCGTGACGGTGGCTGACACAAGCATATCTGAAAAGCATGAATATTCTGAAGGAGGTCTTAAAGCGCGGTTAACTGTCCTGGGTGCTGTCTTCTCTCTTTTCTGCACATTTGGGCAGATGAACGCGTTTGGGACTTTTCAAACGTGGTATGCAATACATCAGTTGCAACACATGCCTGCCTCGACGATCTCATGGATTGGCTCGCTGCAGTTGTGGGCATTCTTCTTCTCGGTATGTATACTTTCACGTGTTGCAGTTGAAGTGATTTACGTTGCGCTATTTCTCAAGGGTGCAGCGATTGGCCGTATATTTGATTCCTATGGTCCTACCGGACTCATGATTACCGGCACCATATGCTATGTTACAAGCATGATGATAACCAGCATCTGCACGCGCTATTATCAATATATTTTATCTCAAGGTCTCCTATTTGGAATTGGGGTCGGACTGATGTATGTCCAAGATTTCTCTATTCTCCCTCAAGAATGATATTTATGATTTCTCTGCGTAGGTTCTATCCTTGTCTAGCAAGCATATCAACGTATTACTTAAAATATCGAGCAACTGCTCTCGGAATTGCACTAGCAGGGTCTAGCTTGGGTATGCTCTCAATTTGATTCTTCTGTGAAACAAACTGAGATCCACACTTCGACTAGGTGGTGCAGTTTACCCAATCATGCTGGAGTACCTTTTCCAACGAGTAGGATTCGGATGGGGTGTTCGGATTGCCGGTTTAATTAGCGCAGTGGGCTGCGTAGTGGCCACTCTTTGCGTTTCTAGTCTCTCTCCTCCCAGAAAGTCTGGCCCTCTGCTGGACATCAAAACTGTTTCCGATGCGCGTTTTGGTCTTCTAACAGCAGGAAGCTGCTTCGTGGCTCTTGGTTAGCAATTTCTCCGCGTTTCCTCGGAATTCATTTATCCCTTGTAAACTCATGTCTAAATTCCGCAGGCCTCTTCATACCATTCTTTTACATCGTGGACTACGCGCACCAGCTCTCGGGAATTTCGCCACACGTGTCATTCTTGGTCCTCGCGGTCCTCAATGCAGGAGGTGTCCTTGGACGCATTGCTCCTGCCTACCTCTCTGACACCTTGGGGCGCTTCAACCTTATCACGCCTTCAGCATTCCTCTCCGGCCTCTGCTGCCTTGTCATCTGGTTCTTTGCCAAGTCACTCCCAGCAGTGATGGTATTCGCAGCTGGATACGGGTTTTTCTCAGGAGCCTTCATCTCGCTGGTCAATCCTTGTATAGCGCAGATATCGGATATTAGGCAAATTGGTACCCGCATTGGGATGCTGTATACCATTATTTCGTTCCCGTGAGTCAAATTTCTACCTTCCTTCTTCGGTGCATGGGAAGCCGGTTGGTGACATGTTGCTCCACACGCCGGTGCCAAGTACGAGATGTGGCAACATATACATTGAGCGCTGACATTGCTGCTTTATTGTTTATTCTTAATGCTCCTCTGTTCGATTACATCTTAACATGTGCTCATTTATGTTTTTTTCTTTTTCAGAGCTCTTCTTGGTGGTCCCGCTGCAGGCGCGCTCCTAGCGAGGGAGCATGGTTCGTTTCATGCAATGATAATTTTCTCCGGCACAACAAGCATAGCGGGTTCTCTCTTTATTCTTGCCTCAAGATTTGTTATAGACTCTCATATAATGGCCCGTGTATAATATTGTGGACATCCGGATACGGTGTGCAATTTCACTCTTGTAAGATATACCTCCTTGTTTCTTGCTTTTATCGAGGCATCTATTTAATTATCATCACGGCACTCACTGTATTTTTATTCTTACTTATGTACTACATATATATAATCCATCTATACCCCGAGTAAATATGATCCCTTTATCAAGATATCAAATGTATCTTTGTATTTATCTGATGGATTATTCGCTTGTTGCGTCCTTCACCTTGGTAAACCACATTCAATGATTATAACAACTGGTAAGTTGTAACTCAGAAATACTAACTCAGCCAAAGCTCTACAGATCGCAATAAGCTATTGTTGGCGATTCCAAGGTTTATGATCCTGTTAGGTACCCAGGAAAATACTTATGAGCACAGAACGTTGAACACTGGAACATGTACGTGTCAAGGCAGAGTTCATGAGTGTCAAGTGACAACCATGAAGTTGCACAATATTCCTTGATATTAAAGAACGGATGCACTTGTGAGAGATCCACAAAGCTTCAGAGATAACTTTTGCACTTTAGGTCTTCTAAACTCTAGGTCTTCCCATATTACGAAAATTAAGCAATCGCTTGAATGATGCTCCATAATAATCATTTGCATGAATTAGCTTTTCAGTAATGGAAAATCAGTGATGGCAATTGATTCTGACCCGAGGATCAATTTGGCCAGAAAATCTCGTAACACGTACAGTGGTTCAAGGAGGCTCTTCTACACTATCAAAGTGGAGGCGTGCTTAAAAGTAAGATGCTATTGCGTCTCATGGCTTTTTGAATTACCAGCCTCTCATATAACAGCCACTGGTTCGTGTTCTATAAATAGAATGGATAGTATTCATTAGCAACGGGGTGTAAACTGGGTCATATATCATCCATTTATTATAGGAACAGACTCAAACCAGTTCATACGGTTTTATGAGTGAATAAATATTTTCTAGATATGCATACATACTTTTCTGAATCCAGACTTCTCGGAGCTCGTTACCTCCAGTTCCAAAACTGGCGTAACAAAGAATCAAATGAGAACGCTGTGAATTTGTGTGAAATCACAATCGCCAACCAATTTTTGCACAAATGGGCAATTGGGACGATAAGTGCGAAATAATGATTAACATCAGTGCCGAGTTTTCCCCAACGAGCTCTAGTGACACCTTATTTAGAAGACCCAGCCTGAGACGGCGAGATAAGGGATTCAACATCGAATCAGTCTTAAAGGCTTCGTGGAAACAGGGAAATATATAACTAACAACGATGGATTTGACAGTCACAAACCCAGAGTGGCAGATATTTATGTATGTATTATACTGTTCTGGCAGAAACACATAACCATTTCTAGTGCCTGTGGTGCAAGAAGTGTCTCCTATTCTGTTTCGTAGGCAGCTTGGAAAAATTGGCATTTTCTGCATCATTTGACAGACTGCAATTTATAAATTCAGGATCTGAGCTAGAACACAGCAAATTGGTTCGCACACGCTTTCTCTAGTTTCGGCAAATCAAACAAGCACAAAAATCAATTGTCGCAGAAGATGTCGGAGAGATAGAACGATGGTGAGGCTGATACCCAGATAACAATAAAAGACAAAAGACCACTTTTTCGCAGATTCGAGAGACTTGAGTTGCAGATTTAATGTTATTCTGACAAAAGTATGTATACTAACAGCAACAAGCACGGCGAATGAAGACAGGAAGAGTAAAATAAAAGCTAAAGAAAAAGAAATACTAAAGGAGTATGTATACCAAGCCAGATATATTGTTGTCGTGGATCGGGTGAAGTACTTACAAGAGGAGGGAGGATATTGTGGTATGTGCCGGTATGTGAGATGGTGGTACTAGATGCGTAATGGTGATATATCGTAGAGAGGTAGGTAATGGTAGCAATACGGACTGTCGAGTCTCTAGAACGTTTCTTCCTCGTCGACGGGGACACCACCTTCTGGGACTTCGAAGCCCTCCTGTCCCATAGGGAATAATGGTCACGTGATTTATGCCGGATTGAACAACGATAGAAAATTCGAAGACGCGACCGAATTGGCGCATAGAGTGGGGAGCAAAGGTGGGGCCAGTAGAGCAGAATGGGTGGAAGAGGAAGAGGAAGAAGAGGTTAAAATAGGCACCAAACAGACGACAGCAAGGTAAAAGGAAACTGACCTCCGTCGAGTACAAGATCTTCTGTATTTCGCGCAGCGTGTTGTCGTCCTTTCCATCAGCCTCGAGCACCTCCATTTGTTGCTGCACGAGAATCTCGATATCCCGTAGCTGATGAAAAAGGTGATTGGTTAATATTAAGAACAGGAGGAGAAAAATGGGGGAGCGGGGAACAAGGAAGACGAGCCACACAACGAGAAGAAATGGACACGCGTTAAGGGCCATGAAAGAAAACGGCATCAAATCAGACATTAACATCCCGCGACTCGCCACCTGAGGGAAAGCGTTGCGGACTAGAGAATCACAGCACCAATCGCCAGTCACAAGCCGAACGGGAGAGGCAATGTCCGAAGAAAGCCGAAACGCGGTGAGGGCTACGCACAAACCAGACAGGTCGCGGCTCGCAGAAGGGATGTCATCCATCCTCGGCGAACGAGGATCACTACTCGCAGGTGCATAACATTCAAACTGAAGACAGCAGACAAGAATAAGGAAGAAACACAAAACACGAGACGAACAAGGGAATTCAACGACAGCGCAATTGGAGAAACCCCGCACTTGGCAAGTGAGGAGCCCAAACCCGGCGAATGAAGAACCCCACAGAATGCGATGAAGGACTCAACACGATGAACGAAGAAAAGTTCAAAGGACAACAGCGAATCCTGCCCTGCATCCAAAATACGAACGCACCTTTTCGAAATAAAAGTCCCTCTCTTTCTCCAGCCCCTCCAAATGTGCCGACAGCTCCTTCACCTGCAGCTGTAGCTGCTGCACCGCTTCATTAGGTTGTGCTGACCCCGCACGATGTCCGCCAATCGGTGTTCGGCCTCCACTTCGTGCGCCACCCACTCCCAAGTTGCCGGCGCTGCCACTTCGGGGGGCGGTGACAGGTGCGATGGTGGCGGGAGGTTCCATCGGCGCGCCTTTTCGTCGCCCTACGGCGTCGTATCCCTGACCACCGTAGTTGGAATCCCAGAAACGCTTGAGCCACTGGAGGAACTCGAGGTTATCCCTATAAATGTGGTGTTGAGTGCGGATGGTTGATCGACGAAAGGTGGTGCGACTTACTGCATTTTACATTTCACGAGCTTTTCTACAGGTATCGGCTGGGAATTCCAGTGGCCTAGTTAGTATTTGAATAAGATGACAGAATGAAAGGCCTAAATGTACTCACCTTGTCGATCTTCTTCGCCTTAAACACGTTCTGCAGGACCTTATAATTCGCAATAAACTCGTACTCGTGCTTCGCGTTCATCTTCACGCGAGTCATCGGGATATCGCCTAGCACCAGTACACACGTCAGACGAGCCGGCACACCTCCAGGACACCGCACACGCGCGATGGGCCCGCGATGCGCACGCACCATAGATAGAGTCCAGGACCTGGCAGTAGGCGCCACCGGTGCCGCACTGCTCGACTTTGGTGTAGTTGATCTGCAGCAGCTCATTTAGCCACGCGAGGAGGTCCGTGCGGGACGCGTTCATCATTGTCATCGTGAGCGGCAGAGGGATGGGGAAGGGAAACGAAAAAGTGGATGAGCGGCAGCGGGAGATACGGTCAGAAAGTCACGGGGCGGCCCTTAGCCCACAAAGGGTCCTGCCTGACCGAAAAAGCACTTTCCCACCCGCCATCACTGGGCGTGTCAAGGTGTGCGATGAACTGTGTTCGGCCCAAAACGATGCACCATTTTGTAAACTAAGATGAGGCCGTTTCTCTTCGAATTATGAGTTTAAATTTGTACGGAAATGCCTATGGTACTACGAGATTGTAATATTAACTCATAAATAGAATGCGGAATTTCAATTGGGTGCGTGAAGGAGTGATTGATCACTGTACTCACTAGTTTTCCGTCAAAATTTCAGGTATGCTCGGCATTTCGTGCCCTCTCCAAGTCACATTTTCTGTTGCTGCGTGCACTGCAAAGGATAAGAGAAACTAGGCCACTTGCCTCTCCTATTGGATTCGATCTGAAGAACACCAAATCATGTGATCTCCAGTGTGACGCTTGTGATATTCACCGCCAATAAATTAACTGGAATCGCCATTGTCCAGCCATGTTAGGACAGTCACAGTTCAAGCTGCGCAATCATTACGATACTTCTCAACGTTTCGCAAAGGTTCTCACTGTAATTCCAAAGACTATAATGTTCATATATTACTACATGGAGAGCGACATAGTTCGCAACATGAAGAAAATACCTATATGTAAAATACCAGCGTAGTTGCATCAACTACAGTTTTGGCCAAGACTACCTCCATGTCCCAAATGTTAAAATAAACGATACAGTCTCGACGACATCGAAGACAGTTTGTCCTCAGAAGGATAAGAGGGTGGTTCCGAGAGGTGACAAACAGATGAGTACATACAACAATAGTAGACTACCTGTATACAATATGACCTGAAAAAATATATGAAAGCGGAAATCAATAGAAAAGCTACAAAAATGTGAACCACGATATATACGAAAATGTGGTGCATCGCGAAACGCTCGCAAACGATGATCCGATATTCCAACACAAAGATAGTTTCCTTACTGCTGTTGTTTCTCAAGATATTTTATTTCGATCAATGTTTATAATCTGTGAGTGCAATCTATCTTAATGTTGTTTGCTTCTCACCGGTCGTTGTATATACCTATTTTCTGGACTATTTGGAAACCCCGGTACACGCAAGAGACCCCAACTGTCTATTGGGAAACTCGCGTACCTTCTACCTTTTATATGATCATGGATATGTAGTTGCCATTCGTAGTGCTTGACACAGAATAGAGCGGTGTTTTTTTTGTATATACTGCCTGACACCAGTGGTCATTGATAAGTAGTGGAAAATCAAGAGACAGAGTTTATTTTAGATGAGAAAATTTCATGATGACATTGTGAGATCGCGAAACAAAGCAAACTTGCCGTTGAAGGACCGGTTATATATTCAGAATTCAGTCCAGGAATCCAGAAACAGGCCCAGGATTCAGATAAACGGGAGCAATGCTAGCCTTGTTTGTATCGCTTTCGTGCTTCATTTTACAATGATACTTTTGTTATGCAACTAAGTTGTCTGATCGCCGCCAAAATTGGCAGGATTACGCTTGAAGGAGTATAATATGTGTATAAAATATACGATAGAGTAATCATAACTTCACAAATGGAAAATCACACGCAAATCACTGTCTCAATGCAAATACCATATTCTGACGGGCAATTTCATTCTTGTACAATATCCTCCTATTGCATTAATCCATAAAAACACACGTAGACAGGTATAGCACAAGCGAATGCGAATCCAAAATTTCAAGGTATTTGAATAGAAACCGGCCCAGAAAAGAGCAAGTATGTTGGTGTGTGAAATAGTGATTGATCACTGTGATATTATTAAAGAATGAAAGTGAAGATTTACTGATAAGAAGGAAAGAACATCCGCTAGACTTAGCTGCTCAGTGATCTCGAATAGAAGGTCGGGTGGCTAGGTCTTGAAATTGACTGGCACCATAGAAGTACGGAGAAGGAATTAGGTATGAATGTTTTCAGCACACAGTGAGGTCAAGACACCGCGGACGCTGCCCTATAATTTCACTGATTTAGGTTTGAATAAATAGTGAATAATATTAAAATAACTTCACCCTATATCTATCGGATATCTCCTGAATTAATTTAAAATGAGGTTTACAATAAAGTCAATATTTATCTGCTGGATATATTTTAAATAGATCCTCAATACAGCCATCATAGAAATCAAGAACAAATTTATAATAAGATCAACATTAATGCTCCAGATTAGATAGTGAATAAAACATGAATAAATACATTGGATATAGTCTGAATCTATCCCTTATTAATCCACCAGATATATTGTGGATTTATTGATTCATGTGATTTTCATGTGACCTATAATCACTGTTATCTCCTCAGCCGGACTGGGGAGGCATCTGGACTTTGGCTGCAGTAAGCCATATACTCATATATGTCAAAAACTCCTGTTAGGGAGTGCCACTCTCCTCCAAGAACTAAGAGGCTGATGAGAGCAAACAACAAAGGGGGATGGATTGTGGACTTGGGTCCACTTGGGCAAGGTACATAGATAAGGTAGATACAATCTATATACAGCCTAATAGAATATTCCCACACACTGCCACCTTCTGACCACAAGCATGAAGCTTGCACAACCCCAACTCTTGACAATATATGCATGCGATGTTGACATGTTGAAGCTGGAATCTTGAATAACTTACTATGCCGACTATTTGGCTTATATCAATTCTTAATAGATTACCATTGAATACTAGATCATAAGCACATATAAGCTAAATAGTCAGCATAGTAAGCTATTCAAGATTCCAGCTTCAACATGTGAACATCGCATGCATATATGAGTATATGGCTTACTGCAGCCAAAGTCCAGATGCCTCCCCAGTCTGGCTGAGGAGATAACAGTGATTATAGGTCACATGAAAATCACATGAATCAATAAATCCACAATATATCTGGTGGATTAATAAGGGATAGATTCAGACTATATCCAATGTATTTATTCATGTTTTATTCACTATCTAATCTGGAGCATTAATGTTGATCTTATTATAAATTTATTCTTGATTTCTATGACAGCTATATTGAGGATCTATTTAAAATATATCCAGCAGATAAATATTGACTTTATTGTAAATCTCATTTTAAATTAATTCAGGAGATATCCGATAGATATAGGGTGAAGTTATTTTAATATTATTCACTATTTATTCAAACCTAAATCAGTGAAATTATAGGGCAGCGTCCGCGGTGAGAGCAAGGAGAGTCGAGACTGAGACCGAATTCCTAAAACGGAACTTTTACCACTTATGTAATTTAAACATTGAAACTCAACCAACACGGGACCGTCAGCAAGACGCGATGTGGATAAATAAACAAAAATATCCTCCAAGTGTTACCATCGTGATTCATCTGCTGGCATTTCATCACTGTTCCAGGCTCCAGAAGTAGCAATCTCTTCCATTTGACTTTCAACACAGAGAAAAGGTCGTTTTGTTGAGATGCCTATATGAATGCTCCAATCAAGGGGCCTTTCAACGCGATACTTGAAGCCTCGATGAGCTTACTCATGTTCACCTTGTTGGAATTACATCTGGCACATTCTCGAAGAGGGTTATCTTGGGCTTAGTAATATTCTTAGTAATTATCTTAGTGATCATTGACTCAGTATATAGATTCTGTAGTTTATTGGAATACAGTAGAATACTTGTATAGTAGTATATAAGGACCTCTGTGGGAGGCCTAACCTATAATCAAGTTCAACTATCTTACCACTGCGCGACCTCGATTCACAACACACCTGAACGTTGAATGACATCCAACGTGAGCCCAGACTTCTCAATATGTAAATGCAGTGATGGTGAGCGTTCTGCTTCTCATTCATCTATCTGCGGGTAACACGCATTAAGGCTCACACTAGACAACCATGATATGGGTGGTCCAAAAATACACAGCGTGTAACTTCAAGCGCCCTGGCCACTTTCTCCTGCGACCTATTACCGCCACCGCCACGGGCATTCCCGTACCATGTTCTCGCTTGATATGGTAGTGAGCTGTTGGGCGTCAATGTGGCCGCAGCATATATTAGCTACAGCATTTCGCTGTGTGGAATCAAGACGGTTGTCTTTCGGCGCTTCTCCAATTGCAACTGCTCTCTGCAGCACAAATATACTCTCGAGTGAGTATGAAGTTTCCTTCAACAATATTCCATCTAAAAATCGAGCTTCAATAGGTGGGCTCCTTCATTTGCACAGCCTTACAACCGTGCTCCCGCGGACGATGGAGATCTCCCTCCTGCTACCCGAACGCGAGCCTCAGAATATCATCGACTCATACATCCCATCCCGCTCAGTGGAAATAGGTACTCAAAAGTGGCATCTAAGTGAACCATTTGATACAAGCAAGCCCATCCCTCCATATGTGTGTGTCTCGTATGTCTGGGGCCAAGGCCGTGTGGAAAACACAATCCATGATGGCATCCTCATGTCCACCCATACACTTCCGTCTCTCGTTACCGCAACAGAAAGTCATCCTGATATCGGCGCCATTTGGATTGATGCGCTCTGCGTGCCGACAGATCCAGTCAGGAAAAAGGCAACGTTGGAGAGCATGGGATATATATACGCACATGCGACATGTGTCATTGTTGTCCTCGTCGAATCCACTTGGCGGGCGATAGACGAGATTATTCAGCTTGATATTAAGGCAGAGAAGACGAAAGAAGACGGATTTCCGGCCAGACTTGTAAAGCTTCTCGATACCGATGACTGGATCCGGAGTATTTGGACCTACCAGGAAGTGGTGAACAGCCACGCCCTGACTCTGGTCGGGCATAAAAGCCGGAAAGTCATTCACGGACAGCTTTTCCTTAACAAGCTAGGCAATTTTCTGGTGGAGTTTTACAAGTACCATAACATGAGCCCGTTCGAGGTCCGTAAAACATATCCGTTTGCGGATGCGTTTGAAGATGTTATTCTGGATTGGAGATTGACGCTGGGTCGATCGGCTTTTTCAGTTATTTCCGGGATGTACCGGCGGATATGCCATGAAGAGGCAAATTATTTCTATTCCATGGTTGGAATCATCACACACGAGCCCCCCCCACGGAATAAATCATCTTCCGTTTCCGCGCTCGCAGATTCATTTATGAAGGTCTGCGAGGAGCAAGGGGACTATTCCTTCATCTTTTGCTCTAATCCCCGTGATACTCGCCCTGGCCTACACTGGAGGCCTGTCCCCGAAAAATTTTGCCCTATCGCTTCATGGTCCAGCTTTGGAGATGCACAGCTTGGGGAACCTATGCGAGGAGGAGTCGTGCTAAAAAACATGTACCTTCTCACGAAAACAACAGGTTTAGGAAAGATTAATGAATCAACCAGGATCATGCTTTCGAAGTTCTTCTCTTATGAGGAAGAGAAAGCAAAAGATGCTCAATTGGTGGGAAATATGATTGACGGGCTCAGAATAATGGGCTTTTCAGGCAGTTTTCATTATTCGTTGTGGAATGAAGGGATATTCTTTCCTCAGCAGGTGCTCCCCAATGTAACAAATGTCAAAATCTGGGTTTCGACAACTATTAGATGGTTCTTTGGATCACCCGGGATCGCTGTCATTTCAAATACAAACACAAATGAAGACCAGTTTATCCCCGGTGTTTTTGTAGGCTATTGTGCGGATTTAGGCTCTGGAAGTGAAGTTCGCCTAGTTGGATAACGAGAAGATGTGCATTCGTTCGAATAATCACTGTATTTTCCACATTCGACTTGTGATGATGGTAAACTTAGTGATTAGGGTAGCTCATAGTTGCATTTTTTGTTCAATTTTTACTTCAATTTTCATTTCAATTTTCAAGAAAATAGAACAATAAATAGACTTAAAATGAGTGGAAAAATGAGTTTTTCTGAAAATTGACCATGCGAGTCGTTTTTCACAACTCTCTCATTTTTTGCCTCAATTTTCAGTTTGGTTTTCTCCTCAAGTTCAAACTCTGTTGCATGTGTGTTTGGTGGCTGGGTAATATGTTTGACCTTTCCCACCTTCCTCCATCATGTTGACCATCGTCGCCACCACTCCAGTTTCTGCCATCGTGACCTCCATCCCATCTTGTTAAGCCCTGCAACTCAACTATGCATGAACTTCCTCTGTGCACCTTCCTTCCACACTCCCGAGCACATCACTCAAGATATTATAAGCCTGCCACCATGCCACATCAACATTGTCATGGGTGCAGGGTGAGCTGCAATTGGCAAGAGCACTTTTCTACTGATGGGGGACATGAAATAAGGTTTTCAAACATTCGTCTTGGCCTGCTACATTAATATTGTGCTTGATATGTACTTTAGAACCTCTTAGTTGATCCTATATAGTTGTTGTAACCTAAATTTTCAATATATGAAATAAAAAGTTGAAGTACAAAACATTGTCCCAAGGACTGTCAGTATGCTGTACATTTGTTGAACCAATACATGATTTTTAAGATTCTAGGCCTGGAACTTGTGAGGACTGTCGTGACAGAAAGCCTTGGTGCTTTTGTGGCTAAGTCTTTATCATTTATCTTATCAGTGCATGATGACAGAGGAAATTTAGCGGAGACTGAATAATGCCAGGAGTGCCGACAAAAAACAAAGTAGCGAAAATTCATTTCTCTTTCAATTTTGACATTTTACGAACAGGGGTGACTCGCAGCAGCCTATTTTCCTTCATTTTTCGTTTCAATTTTACTTCAATTTTACCGCCAACTCATTTCATTTGGCAGTAAAATTGAATTAAAATTGAAGTCAAAATTGAGTCAAAATTGACCGAAAAACGCTACCGTGAGCTACCCTATTTATTTCCTAGTCTTGCGATGCAAGCAAGGTCTAGCCGGCGCAGACGATATTTCCCTCTAGTACTTACGTCACAGCATTAATTACGTTTGGCCCAGGCCTGGGAATAGCACTCATCATTCGTCAATCAACATGACAGCCTCCACTTCAAGCGTTGCAGCCTACGATGTCCACATTGTCATCAGATTTTCACATCTGACTCAGAAGGTTGCCATCAAATAGGCTTAGCCGGAGTAC
Organism: Nidularia sp. FH-822889; assembly: GCA_036937115.1. Classification (NCBI taxonomy): domain Eukaryota; kingdom Fungi; phylum Basidiomycota; class Agaricomycetes; order Agaricales; family Nidulariaceae; genus Nidularia; species Nidularia sp. FH-822889. The sequence continues at coordinate 33,341 of JASFDF010000098.1, forward strand.
GTTGTCCGACTCATTCGAGCTGTGTTAAGTGGACCCCACTGAAGCATGCATAGTTCCTGGTTAGTTTCTGACCATATTTGACTCCCGAAGAAATAGCCATTTTTTGATGTACACGAAGATTCTGGGTCCGCATTGACACCACTCACTCAAAAGCTAGTAGAAGAACAGCATCGTGAGTCGGACCATTGGCAACTGTCAGGGACATCAACTGCCTTCAAATCATTGGCAGTCCGTCTTCGTACTTCACTTAGCTGGCCCTGAGTCGTCCCTGCAGGTTCGGTTTCCTTGGAGATACCATATAAAAGCGAGTAAAATCTTGTTTCATCACCTCGCTTCAGTCTGCTCCCCGGCAAAGGTTCGCATTGAATCTGATATTGTAAAAAATCGCTCTAATGAAAGTGCGTTCTTAGAATATTTCAACAGGTGCTTTTTCCCGTCGAAGGATATTTCTTTTCCAATACCTGAGTTTACTGCCTTGCTAGGCTTAACAAGCCTACTGATTAATGGAAATCAGTCTGTTACTTCTGGAGAGCGAAGAATTGCCCCATGTACCTGTTGGTACCACCAATCTTTCCGTTGTCATAGGCGACAAAAGATGGAAGCTGAGCAATCCCTTCGACAACAGCGAGGACCTTATTCCACCATATATTTGCGTGTCGTATACGAGGGGAGATAGCCTCATAGAAAACCCATTTCACGACGGGGTCATGATGTCCGATCATGCAATCCCCGTTCTCGAATCAGCCACCCACACTCAGGACATCCATGCCGTCTGGATAGACGCATTTTGCATTCCCACCGACCAGGAGAAAAAGCAGCAAACACTATTGAACATGGGTTACATATATACCAAAGCACAGCGCGTCGTCGTCGTACTCCCTGAAATCACTTGGGGAGCCATGGAAGAAATCATGCAAATGGACATTGATGCCGAGATGGCTAAAGTTGATGGTTTTCCAGCCAGGACGCTGGAGATTATCGATGCGGATGACTGGATCCGGAATGCCTTGACATATCGGGAGACTGTGAAAAGTTCCGAGCTGAGCTTCATGGGGCAGATAAGTCGGAAGGCGATAGAGCGCGAATTTTTTTTCTCCCAGTTCGGCCGTTACCTATGGGCCTTTGGAAAAACAAAGAACAAAAGTCCATTCGATATTCGGCAGGAATATCCTTACGTAGACGCGCTGGAAGATGTCTTACTCGACTGGAGGCTCTCCCAGGGACCGTCGGCATTCACCGTTATATCCCGCGTCCATCGACGCGTATATCAAGGCGATGAGGATTGTTTTTACTCTATTATCGGCGTTATGGCAGATGAACCACTTTCATGGAATATAGCATCATCTATTTCAAATCTGGCAGAGAAGGCTTTGGAGCTTTGTGAACAGAAGGGCGATTTCTCCTTTATTTTTTGCTCCAATGATCGGGATACCCGCACTGGACTTCGCTGGCGGCCGAACCCTGGAAAGCTTCGTCCTATTGTTGGATGGGCAAGCTATGGAGTTGAGCAAGGAGGCTCCCGCATACCTGGAGGCGTCGTTTTAAAAGATATGTATCTTCTCACGAATCCGACAGATGCTACCCGTGCACTGGATAATTCCACGAAGGTTATACTTTCACGATTTTTACACCTCACCGAGAACGAGCCAAGCGACGAGCAGATAGTGAACAATTTACTCGAGAAACTTAGGATCATGGACTACAATGGAACAAGCGACTATTGGCTGTGTGTCGAAGGTATGTTTTTCCCGCAACATGAACTTCCATCCGATGCAAGTGTTGCTATCTGGGTATCTACGACTATTCGATGGGTTTTCGGGTCGCCTGGCATTGCCATTGTGAAGAAAGACAGTGGCGATGAATTCGATTTCATACCAGGGGTCTTTGCAGGAGCTTCTGCAGATTTAGGCTCTGGAATAGAGGTTCAGCTACTCGGATAATTGTACTCAAGGACGTAAGATGTAGTACCAGCTTATTTACTTAAACTCTTTAAAGACGATTTTTGGCAGTAAAAAAGCTGCATGCAGTGACCACAACGTTAGGAGGAAAGCATTGGGCATAAGGAACCGCCCAAAGATATCCATAATGGAACGAGAGGTAAATCACTCCCGTTCGTTCATTCAATTTCAATCCAGATCATCAGTATTGATGGCCTTTGGTAGCTGAAGCTTTCGCGCCTCTGCTTCGCCTGTTTCCTCTGAATAATAGATGGTCTGCATCCTTAATGCCTCTTGCGGTAGACAAGAATTCAGAGCGCAAGATCTGACGAATGATGCTGAAAGGCTAGTAGCAAAGAATGATGGTGATCCTTAAGGCACCGTCCACACTTGTCTTGTATCGTGACTTGGTGGGTAGTAACGCCAGTCTTCCTTGCTGAAAAATAGAAAGAATTCCTGTCTCGTGTAGGCCAAACTCGAAGCATTGAAAGTTTGCGCTCAAGCAGAGCAAAATGGCAATGCTCTTTTGATGCCGGTATAAAATTACTCCCCGTTTTAAACTACTTCCAGTCTTCCGATTGCGGAGCAACTGCATCCCCTGTCTGAATTTCTAGGCTTATTGGCACGCCTTTTCCGTAGTGAAGAGCCAGAACCTTCAACCTGGATCTTGATAGCAGGGTTTATTAGTAACATATAAGTATAGGAAAGAATAATACAGCACCTGCTCATCAATCGGTATGCTGTAAAAGAAACATATTCCGTCTTGAGAGTAATTATACACACCCCAGGCTCGTCATAATATGCCTATTTTATTACGTCGTAGCCCACGGATCTGTTAACGCCTTCGGATGGTTCCTCCTTTTCATCCGAATAAGTCCATATCACAGCAGATCAGCTCTTCGGAATTTGGGTGGTAAAGAGTGACCATGCCAGTTCCCGGGATAACGCCGAGAATTTCTGCCAGCACCATTGTCAATTCTATAATGTAGCATTTTTACCTATAGAGACCAGTGGGTAAAGGAGAATCTCGACGCAAATTTATCTCTATACGGTGTGTGGCATAGGCGATGCGTTGAAGATCTTCGAGTTCCACACTTTTGATATCAAAGCCCTGTGGGCACGCTATAAGCTATCTACGCTTCGTTCTTTCCAAAGTGTCAATCCATGTGGATCTTGACTCAGATAACTAGCGGAAAGCCGAACAAACCTGATGGATTCGTGTCAGTGAAAGATAACTCAGCAGCCGAGAAGATAGTCTCGCCGATATGAAGGATATAACATCTCCCAGATTTAAATGACTAGCGATCTCCAGGAGAAGGTCGAAAGGAGACGGTGTAAGATTGATTACGGACATCTTGGAAACGGTTAAGCTGAAATATTCTCAATTGATTCCTGCTAATAAGTTCCCTGGAGCCTGGAGGTAAACAGCACTGAGCGATGTGGCTAGAAATGATTACTTACACTATGGTAACTCCTTTTGAAGCTCTTGAAGGGGTGGGTTATTCAAGTGCTGTCACTCTCTTTGTGGCCGAGTTCCTCAAAAGCTTGGGTAGACTATAACTGTTGCAGCTAACGCTAACTCGGAGTCAGCTTGGGCTTGATCGCATTCAGCCGAAAAGAAAAAGAAACGGACCATAGATTACAACGATAGTATAAAAAAGCAAAATAAATGCTGAGGCCTGTAGGTCTACCACCCCGGGAAAGTGTCTCATCCTTGTGCAGGGGCCATGCTAATCTTCTCTGTATCGTTCCAATTTTTCGTATGTCACCCCAAAAGCAATAATGAGGGTACTCTTGGTGTTATGCTTTGTTTGGCCCTGTATTTTGTTCAGGTAGCAGGTGTTTCCTACTTACCAGACCTTTGGAGTCTGGATTGTCAGGGTGTTGGAGATAAAAGGGTTTATACCTTCATTCCAATATAGGACCGAGGAGGTTGGTCTGGTGTTGTCCTTTAAATTGGTTGGGATTATGGTCTTCAACATCCATTTTCTTTCCTGATTCTGAAAATTTGAGCTAAGACTGAATCTTTCTGCTAAGAAGCCTTCTGGGAACAAATAACAAAGAATTAAATCATGTGTCAATGACATATCACAATTGCAGAAGAAGTGGAGCTCGGAGCTGTGAATGTCATAAGTAGGCTGAGATGATAACATTGTTATGCTACTGGCAGCCAGCGTGGCACTCCGAAATCTGTATCGAAGGTAAAATATACCAAGCATCAATTATGGATTCGCCATAAACTATACTTCTGAAGACCCCTTTAAGGCCAATGCGAGAATTTTTATTCAAACATACCTATGGATGGCACTTCCAAGTTCACATTAAATTATCTACCATGAACCAGAAACGGAATCTATGATTCTACAGAAAAACCTGTAGGAATTTACCTATATTGTAGACCAATTGATAAATTATTCGTGCCAGCGTCGTGTCCTGAAGATACTGGTTTGTGCAGTCGAGCGCCGATAAACAAGTGACAGACTGACAGTTTCTTGAACGGTTCACTCCGAGCTGACACGCGTCGCGTCGGCCTATTTCACGTGACTCCTTACTCGGCAATAACCACTTTTGGAATCGTGTGCCGAGCCATTTCATCAGTCAACCAGAACTCTCATAAACCTTTTACTCTCCCTCATAAGCTTGTTCCCCCTGCTGCAGTTTCATTCTGAATCTTCCTGTATCTCCTTCGACAAAGTAATATCCCCTTATACCAAAGATGGTCCTCGGTAGACTCGCGCATTACGCTCTCGATGCAATCCTTATCTCCACTGCTGTCGCAGGAGTCCGGCGGTCAAGCGGTTTCTCGTGAGCCTATCCAGTCATAAAATTTGCTACACAGAAAGGCCGAGAGATTTATTTTCTGGCTGATCTTACATACCTGCTTTAAGTCCCAACGTTGCAGCCATTCCGGAGGAGAATACACGGATGGTGGTCGAGAAAGTCCTTGGAGTTGGGGAGACCGTGTTCGACATGCTGCAGGCTACAGCTGTTAACAGCCAGTACTTCAAGAAGGACTCCAGCTCGAGATGACATTTCTACGGGTGGCTCATCTGATTAGTCACCATACGAAGGATGCTTCATGATTCGCCGGCACGTGGTTCGATGGGATGTCGAGGTTTGGGTTTGGGATTTAGGAGGGCCCATGTCATCAGCTTTTCATGGGAGGTTCTGGCATTAGACCTAGGTCTGCGTATTTATGCTAAGTTTATGTTTGTGTCTGTACTCGTACAGTTGATCCCTCTGGTATAATCCAGCAGCGATCACAATTGGCGACGATATCAGGGCTATTGCGATTCATGAAAAGTCTCTGGATCTTGCACTATACGGAGTCTACATCATGTACTTCCTCCAATCGCTGTTTTGTGAAAGCTCAGATCCATCCATAACAATCTGGCACATAGTGCATCGCTGTCATTCAACTCGACCAGGTCTTTGTTAATGGCAAGCAGTGTACGTTTCTCAAATTGAACTACTGAATCTAGCCTCTAAATTTCAGGGAACCTCATAATTTCTGATGCCAATGACGTCGAAAGCGGCTATTTCTGCTTGTACCGTTGCAAGTCGTGAGCATAGATGTGCTTTGCACCGCAGTCCGTGAGTGAATCAGGCTTCACGATTAACTGCTTATTCTTCCCCGCCAGTTATTACTTACGTTCAAAATATCCCTGGCATGGCTTAACAAATCAGTTTATGTCAATGCTCTACCCCTCTACATGACGGAAAAGTCAAGATATCTTATAAATACTGCATAGGTCTCGAAAGCGTCGTGTGACCTTGCCCTCGTTCATAGTATACACAGCGGCATCCCTGGGGACATAGTCCTTGTCTAATTTCTGTTGCTATCTCCCTATATATTCTCGCCGACATCAAGAAAGGTAGCTGATATATTTTCCAATGTATCTGGCGAATGTTTGAACAGGGGCAGCTTTCCTCCCGCACTTTACCTAACTGTACAGATGAGTATAGTAATTAGAATCGGAGGCTCTTCACAGTCCATCTTGCTATCAAAATATTTACGTGGAAAAGAAATTTCTTCGAATACTAGATCTCTCTTCCCACAGTGCACAAGCAAACCAGTTTAAAAATCTGCAATTTAACTGCCTGCGACGCCAGCAAGTTTTGGAACTGCGCCCTCAAAGAGGAATAGATTCCCAATCTGTCGCCGTAACCACTTGGCTATAGCTCCGACATTCAACTATACCTATATATGAAATTTATATCATTATGTATATTTGAAGGTAAAATATCAGTGTATAGCAGTGAAAATAAACGAGAGTTCGGGCTGGGTGGGGGCTACTGCAGATGTTATATTACGGATTCGACAATCTTCTTCTCCTCATAATGCCTGATATCGAGATCAAGCGCTTGGTAATTAAATTTTGGTCAGTGTCAAAGTACTATATTTGCATGTTACTTTCGTTGACCTCGAGATCATTATACAGTATGTTGTTTTATGAGGATGCGAAACTTAGATGATATAAATGGGATTGCACAATCGAAAACTGGCACGAAAGATCGTTGACATGCCTAGAATGTTTTACAACGCATCAAGACAAATAACCGTCATCGATAGATCGAAAGGAGTCTATTAATATGGAATTATTCGAAGCTTGGTCACGGATATTAAGGACCACACGACAGGTCAACACAGAGTGCATGACGCACTCGAACCTGTACCAATTAGTATATGCTCAGATGGCACCCAAATACAGTACGGAAGATAATACATACATGATTAAGAAGTCACTGTAATGCAGCTAGAGAAATAAAGTCCGTCGTAAGAGTATGCCTGAGGATTATGATGTTTGTTCAAGCTTACCGGAAGCATATATATAAAGATAACGTTGGTCAACGAGAGCACTATACGCACAGAGCGCCAGTATAATTCAGCACAGGCCTCGCTGAATCTGCAGGGTACGTACAGAAGATATAAATATAGTAAGCAATACCTATAAGATAATGCATTAGTACATGTTATCTCATCCAAGAATATGATGAGTTTGTCACACCTTCAAGAAAGACCAGTCTAATTAGAGAAGTATTGCTTCCTCGCCTACCTATTAAAAAAGAGCCGAGTCAGCTTCCTGTGCGTTTGATATTCATGCATTTCCGAATCTTCAGCTTACAGGTCCGAAAGGCTTGAAATATGATAATGCAGAGCATTCCTAAGGCCAGACTGTCGATCCTTTTGCTCTAGCAGATATTGAAAACAACTTACCGAATTCGTAGACGCTAAAGATAGTCCAATTATAGAATGCAAATGTGGTGGTGGTAGCTGTTACAATGCAGCCATCATAAATGGGGCCAGCGTTCTCAACTAGAGAATGGGCAAGACGCGTTGGTTATACTGTTAAAAAGGAGTAAATTCACTTCCTACACTTTAATGTGTTAAATGATAATTCCGTGTAGACGGAAGTAGAGATCCACATTCCGATAAAAAAGATAGGCAAACATATAGAGAGCCTTTTGTCTTTATCACAAACTGCCCAAGTCCTTAGAGTTAAGAGAGCTGCACAAGTTTGTGAGAGGTCACGTAGTTGATACATACATGAATACGCACTTTCGGAGATACCGAGCCCAACGACAAATATCCCTATAAATCCAATATATTGAGCGCAACTGCATGTTAGCTATTTTATAGGCCATACACGTCACCACATGATATGACATCTGACAAGAGTCCTCCGACAATCCTTTAGCTTGAACCCCTGAAAGCGAGATGAATAGAACTCCATTGAGGAAGAAGTCGCAATTGACACTAACGATAAAGCACGATAGCGACATCGATGAACGGCAAATATCTCGTGAGAAGGAACAAAACCTTGACAATGCTCCATTTTGAACTCCAGCTGTGCTCTACCTCCATACTTATCGTCAATGCGTAGTCATAAATCTAATTCGATGCATTACAACATGTGATCAGGCCTAAGGATGAAATGTTACTCACCAGCACGGCGAAACTCGCCACTAAGCGAGAGACGTAAAATCAGTCCTGACTATAAAATTTGAATTTGAAGATAGATCCTTCACGCACTGGTGAAGTACTTTAGAATTTATCGAGTGGTTAATCATTCAAGCAAATGCGCAATATTACTCTTGAACTCACATAAAGAGCTCTTGACTGCTCCAGGGTAAGAAGCACCGATTCCATGAGGTAGAGAACAGGATGAGAATGTACAGACGCATCTCAATGTCGGTCTACTACATATACGTGCACCCATGGAACGACCCTAACTGAGGTGGGGGATGGACTGAGAAAGGCTCTCAACGTGCCAGACAGGACAATGGCGATTCCAGGCTGTCGCGGTACACTTGATAGGATAATCGTTAGACGAATCCTTATAGGGAAATAATAGCATTGTAGTCATGGTTGACGTGTACGATCCCAGGCACCTCGATGATCCTAGTGAAAGATTACGGTTGCTAATATTTGAATTGGAGATCAGAACTGGAATAGTCTGAGACTACGCATATATCTCAGTCTGACTCAGCAATCGTAGCTGCATATGGAAAGTTTTGTTATATTATCATCATGCGAAGGTGATCAGCCTGTAATGAAATCATGAACATGATGAACTTACTGGGCAACCCGCAAGGTTCTGCATTCGTGTCGGGAGAGCGCTTACTTAGAGGCGTCCTTAGAGCATTACATCGCGCATGTGAATACGAAGCTCCGGAAGGATATGTCCTCGCAGACGTGAAACGGACGTAAGAGCCGTCTATCTCCCTCTGAACTCCCTTCCACAATATGCCGGATGGCAGTAGCATTCTCGTATTTTCATTCCATGAAATCAATGTCAAAAACTCCTGTTAGGGAGTGCCACTCTCCTCCAAGAACTCAGAGGCCAACGAAAGCAAATAACAAAGGGGGATGGATTGTGGACTTGGGTCCAGGTACATAGACAATGTAGATACAATCTATATACAGCCTATTAGAATATTCCCACACACTGCCACCTTCTGACCACAGGCATGAAGCTCGCACAATCCCAACTCTTGACAATCAAGCCCCTGTAAATGCGAGTCCCTGAGACATGACAGCTTGGCTTGGCTCAGTGTAAATGCCTACCGAAAGCGAGCAATGGGAGGTCATTGGACAAAAGAACGAATAACATTTTCGCAGCTATGATGAAGGTAAATGGCTAGCGCCAATAGAACACTATTGGCGTCTAATAATTCATTAATATATATCAAATTTCTAATATTTTGCTAAGTCGGTATCGATTAGGGGTTAAATCACTTCGTTGTGGTGTAATAGCTTCCGAAGAGCCGCTGGTTCGATTCCAGCTACCGACATAAAAGTTTTGCCATAAGGTTTTATTTTGTTCTATTTATCTCTGATCTGGAATTTCTTGTCTCCCGGCTCGATATCTAACCACGCACATAAGCTCGGGGATGTTTGAGTAACACTACCTCAATTTTGCTCTAAGGATCAGTACTAACATTTAAGTGCACGGTAGATATTGTATGTAATCACATACTACTAAATTCCTCATATCGACTCCAACACACAATCCACGACCGCACAGCGCTTTTCCTCCAAAACTACGCGCATTGCCTCGCCAATAGCTGTTTCCAATGCGGTCTTCACTCCCTCCTCGGCCTTTCCTTCTCCGCCCCGGGCGCCCACCTTTACTCCCCATGCCCACCCCGCACTTGCCCCCTCCGCAATCCTCACAAAGTCAGGGCTGTCCGGGCCAAAGCCGACGGTGAGCTCGTCGCCGGAGGCGGTGCTGCCATGTCCAGTGGGGTGTATGGCTAGGAGGGAGAGTTTTGGAGACTGCAAGGAGGAATGGACAGGGTTAGTAAGAGCTTTGAGGACGAAGAGAGAGAAGCAGGATGACGATGAAAGGCGGGATGGTATGAGGAAGAAGTAAACGCGGACACGGAGGAGAATGAAGAGATGGTTTGGAAGATGTGAACACGACGGAATAAAACGAAGACGTAAAGCGTAGAATCAGACGCACCCTCCACCCCCCATTATTCAGCACCACAGTCAAGAACGGCTACCCACCACAAAAGCACATCAGCACCCTGGTCACTATAGAACGAATAGAGCAGACGCACCGTCCCATACTTCCGCGCCATCCAATACGCCGACCCCGGCACCCCAAAGAGGAACGACCCATCCCCCACAATGAGCACCACAAGATCGTACTTGCCCTTCTTCCCTTCCTCCTCTCTCCCTCCCTGTTCCTCCTCCCCCGCGCCCAAAAACGCACCCACTGCCGCCCCCAGCCCCCAGCCCAAGCTCGACCCACCCGAGCTGATCGTCTCCACCTCCGTTCCCGCCTCCTCCTCGAGCACGCCCCCAAGGTGGTCCCACACCGGCGGGTAGTTGCTAATCGCCTCGTTCAGTATCAGGGTCTTCTTCCCCTTAAGGCAGGCGCGCAGCACGCCCAGGACGTTCGGGAGGGTGAAGGAGCTTTTTCTGGAGGGAGAGGGGGAGGGGAAGGCATTCTCCGCAGCCACGAGCGCCTCTCGCCTCCGCGCATGTATCGCGCCGAACTCTTCTGCGCGCGCCTGGATCGCAGTAGACCCAAGCACCCGTGTGTCCGCGCCCGCGTCGATCCGGCGCACTGCAGCTTCAATCTGCCTCAACGCCACCCCCGGATCCGCACGACACACCATCTCTGCCTCCCCATCCCACGCGCCCATGCCCATCCTCAGAGGGTCCCCCGAGTCGAGCACGAACACCCGCACCCCCGCGCTGGGCTTATCGTTCGCGGGTATCCAGGGAAGGGGGCACTCTAACATTATGATCACATCCGCGTCCTTGAGCAAGGTGGTATGGCTGCCCTTCGCGAGGAAGGTGGTGCCGAGGAAGTAAGGGAACGAAGGGGAGCAGGACACCCCAGAGGGACAGACGGCCATGATGGGAAGCGCGAGGAGGGTGGAGAGGGAGGTGAGCGCCATGCGGGAGGAGGGAAAGCGCGCAAGGTGGGAGGTGAGGATGAGGGGGTGGGAGGCGGTGAGGAGAGCATGGGCGATTTGGTCGGCGGCTGTGGATGGGGAGCGGGAAGGCTAAGGATGGGATAGGGAGTAGGGAACAGGGGGGACGAACCAGAATCGGACAGCGTCCCAGGCTCGATAGCGGGCCACTTCGTCGTCCCCGCACTCGCGGCTTCATACGCCGTTTCGTCCATCTGCTCTTCCATGACTTCGCGTCGAGCCCAGAGGTATACGGGGCCTTTGGGGGCGCTCGTTGCACTAAGCGATGTTACGTGTTAGAATAAGTAAATCAAGCAAGGGAAGAGAGGGAGGACGTGCATCTGCAATCCGCGTTTCACCAAGCCCGGCAACGTCGCCGCGCTCCCGATTTGGGACGTGAACCGCATGTATTGGCGCACGATGGCGCTCTGGTCGGGTATGTCTGCTCAACGACAGTAAGTATCTCAGAAAGCAAGGGGCGAAGGCTAGAGAAATGCACCTTGGAGCCACATGATCCACTCGTTCCTCGTCCCCCGATGCTCGCCCTGGCTGCTAAACGGTGACGCCCCGGCATAGATCAGCACGGGAGTATTCGACCGGTCGACATTATGTATCGCGCCCGCTAGTGCCTGCCACACCACAATAAAACCCTTACCTAAATCAACATGCTACGCATTGCGCACCTGCGTGCCCACATCCACATGCACCACCACCGCCGCCGGCCTTCCCGTCACCTGTGCATACCCCTGCGCCGCGCTGAGCGCGACCATCTCGTTCGGGCACGTTATGATCCTGGGCCGGGTCTGCTCGGCAGGGGCGAGGAGGCGCTGGCGGGAGAGGTCCTCGAGGAGGGCGGGGTGGTCAGAGCCCCAGTTGACGAAGGCGTGCGTGATGCCGGCAGAGGAGAGCGTACGTAGGAGGAGGGAGGAGGCGGTGTACATCGTGAGTGGTGGGGTTGGGGAAGGGTGAGGGGGGTTTAAGTTGAGGATGCAGGGTTCACTTGAATGCAGAGTGCTTATCAAGGCAGACATAAGACATGGTGGTCAGGTGGGTCTGTCGAAGGACGGGGTGGGAGAGATCAGACGAATGCGATTAGACATACAGAAAATAGAGTAATCGTACATATGTGCCGTAATTGGTTGTGGTGTAGAGAGATACTTGAGCTAGTTGACGGGGAACATGGATGAGCTATGGCCGTGCAGAGCGCTTTTTATCCAAGCAGAGAGGTGTTGTCGATCCATGTGCAAGTCAACGGCAAGAGAGGACACAACAGCTAGAGGATATCCTCAAATGTGAGGCGTTGGAAGAATTCCTACGCATGGGAGAGTTCAAAAAAGTACGATTGGTGCAGAGAGTATAGAAACTCAAGTCGTCGTCTTGTAAGGTACGCGAGACTGTGGTGATGGGGAAGGTGCTAGTGAACAGAGGTGAAGAGCGCGATTAGCGCCGATCACACGCCGTGTGCAGTGCTTGCTCGTTGCCTCTCGTTGCATGTCATCGCAATCTCCGGCAACATTGGCTCGCTAAGCTATTATACTTCTACCCTCAAAATCGAGAGATTCTGTCCGTCTTGGACTCCAACATTCTACCAAAACTCTTGAAGGCTATCTGATCCACAATATGTCTCTCTTCCTTCCGATATCCTTCTGACCATCGCCGCGTACCTTTCTACATCAGACATTCTCCCTCTTCTCTTTGTTCGTCTTCTCCCCTCCTCTTCGGCCTGTAAAGACTGCCACGAACTTGCGTGCAGGAGTCGTATGGGATCGAATAAGACCTATCGAGTAAGACCCATTGAGTCTCCCCTCTTAGGCAGAAGCAAAGCAGGCTGTATTTATGACTAGCGACTATCGGCGTCTAAGCGCTTACATAGGGGCGATGCATTCAGGTGTCTGAAATATCCGTTAGCACAGCTGTGCAACATCTACGTTCCATTCCCCCCATCGTCTTCTTCAACCTTCTTGGGTATCACTCGATTAATTTTACAGCTCGGCGTCTCGATGCCTTTCTTTCCAAATACCAGTGGCTTCGTCGTCACTGGAAATAGCCTCACCGATGTCGCTGGAGACTTCAATTTGAACATGATAACTCAGTATTCCCCTAGTCAGTAGCGATCCATACCATTGAACAATTTCACTGGGCAGTAACGCTTTTGCGTATCTAAATCTCGTAGGTGAAATGCAGACAACGATGGAGATGTTCCAGGCGGGGAGGCGAAAGAAGAGTAGAGATCACAACTTTCGCGTAATACCAGTTTTTCGCCTCTTCAGCTTTAATTGATGTTCCTTTTTCCCTTTGAAGATAGTTAAACTAAAGAATATCGAGCTTGAAGAAGAGTTGTCCAAGGGAACAAGCTATAGAATCCACAGTGGAAAATACAAGGGACGCGCTGTTATTGTCAAAGTATTTAGTGGTCCTCATTCTGACAAGGTATGCATACATTATATGCTTAATGTTCAACAAAAAACACTAAGTGTCTCTTTTTTAAGTGCTGCGCAGCATCAGCAGCATTCGCTCGAAGGCTTTTGTACACGTTTCCATTCTCTTCATCTTTATATATCTGTTTATAAGTAATTTGATTACAGACACTCTAACGTTGCCCAGTTTCTTGGCACATCGCCCCAGACCAGAACATCATCCGATCATCCAAACTATATCGTTTATCGCGGAGGCAAGCCCATAGGTTACTTTAGATCTTCCTCTCTAACTCGTGTTACAATAGTTCAAGACATAAAAAGAATGCCTTTACTGATAGCGGCAGCTTTGCGCACAAGTCTACCCCGGAGTGTTTACCTGTCGCTAAAAATGGTACGCTGCAAGCCCTTAGAATTCGCAACTCGATATACGTGCTCACCGATATATCACAGATCAAAGGTTTGGCTGTAATCATACTCTATCCTTTTATTCTTCGAGTCAATCTGACGTTTCAATTTGAAGGCTGGTCTTAGCTATATAAATTCAGAGAATATATCTCTTCGTTATCTACTTGGCACGCATGGCGGATTAGACGTGAGTTCATCGAATTTATTGAAGTTCTAACCAATAGGACAGGATTGCTGACATAAGTAATCCGGTAGAATTTTGAGCTTCTTACCGGAGCAAATGAAGAACCTATTCTAATCATGAATGCGGATATTCCGGAGTCAGCTCATTGCTCAAATGCTCTTGCTGAAGACGAAGACTGGGACATGTTCAATAGGATTTCGGAGAAGGTCTGCTCGACTTCTGCATCACGTTGTTTAGAAACAATTATTCTCACATTACACACGGATAGACATTCCAGGAAGCTAACCGAATTCTTTATGGTGAGCATCTATTTCCACGCCTGAAATTCATATGTACTTACACAGCTTATTGACAGACGACGTTCCCGAGCGTAATGTTTCTGATCTAGGAAGGCACTGCTACGACTATTATGATTCAAACCCGTCTAATATCCTTCGCACTTCCAATCCCTCCTACGGTCTCGATGAGGTGGAGGAGAAGGCGGCGGAGGGGAGAAACCAGACAATAGATGCTGGTCTTCCGAATAGTTCCCAGACTCCCGTAGTACCTCGACGCGAACTACGCTGGATCGATCTTGGCATACAGAACCAGACTCTGGAATTGGTGTGCCGCCAGTATGAGCAGAAGCTCGATAGCGCATTTACTTCACAAGATTCTGCATTACTTCTGCCCAGCGATTTGCCACTCCGACGACTCAGGCTAGAGAGAGCACGACGACGCACCAAGAAACAGCATACTTGCAGCCTACAGTACTTACGGGAAGAAATAGCTTTGTCCACTGATTTATCTCGCAGTGCCATCGTTTCCCATGCAACCCCGAATCTGCATGAAAAATGTATACTATGCAGGCAACTGTTTGAAGACGAGACTTGGGATATCTTAATCTCTAGTAAGCCTGCGATAGACTTCAACGTGACTACCCAACACTCCATCGTCGACCGCCAGTTTTCTCCAGCACTACCAGATTCTCCTACACAGCCCCTTCTCTCAAGTCTTATCCCTTGTCCATATTGCATGGGACATTGCCGTCACTTGGCACTGAGTTTGTCCTAGCTTATATTCGTCTCATTTATGTCCAGATTTGTCGGAGTTTTTTAACAATTTATTAAATTCAAAGGCCTCGTCAATTCAAATTAGACGAAATTCGCATCAACTCAGATGATTATTTGGTTGTGAATATTGAATGGCCAGCGAATCGGAAGAGTGCTCACCTATTTCATGACATCGCCAAGACGAGGAGATGTCTTCGTAATGTATAAAAAGCTTGAGTAGGTTCGATGCATTGCATCGCACTAGCGCTGGCTTATTTGGGATTGTGAAGATCACCGCGGTCAGGGCTGAGGATCCCCGATTCCGATCATCCACGCGTGTCATGTCTTGCTGTTCGTCTGACACTGTCAACATTACGGTCATCCTGGAGTCAACCTCGAGTTGTCCTCGAGGCCAATGGTTCTGGTTTTGACCCCAGGATTCACTCCTTTGAAAATCCCGCTATCCTAGACCCTCAATGTCAAGCCTCTAGTAGAGTCCAGGATATCTTTGTCATCACCCTCGAGGAGTGAGACTGCAGACAATCTGAACATCGAAGCTGCGCACGGGCAAGGCCTTAGAGACTTTGATTCCTAACAAACTCTCTCGGACCAGGACTACGTAACTTGGGAGCGACCTCGCACTTGAACCTATCGGAATCTCTGGCAACATTGGCTGGCTAAGCTCACCCTCAATCGAGAGATTCTAGCCGTCTTGGACTCCAATATTCTACCCAGACCTTTAGAGGCCATCTGATCCAGAATATGTCTCTCGCCGCTCTTCCCTCCGATATCCTCCTGACCATCGCTACGTACCTTTCTACACCAGACATTCTCGCTCTTCTCTCTGTTCGTCTTCTCCTCCTCTCCTCTTTGGCCTTTAAAGACTGCCACGAACTTGCGTGCAGCAGTCGTGATGGGATCGAATAAGATCTATCGAGTAAGACCCATCGTGTCACCCCTGTTAGGCAGAGGCAAAGCAGGCTGTATTTATGACTGGCGACTAAGCGCTTACATAGGGGCGATGCACTCACGTGTCTGAAATATCCGTTAACACTGCTGTGCAACATCTAAGTTCCGTTCCCCGTCATCTTCTTGAGTATCACTCGATTACTCTTGCACCTCAGTGTCTCGATGCCTTTCTTTTCAAATACGAGTGGCTTCGTCGTCACTGGAAACAATCTCACCGATGTCGCTGGAGACTTCAATTTGAACATGATAACTCAGTATTCCCCAGGTCAGTAGCGATCCCTATCGTTGAACAATTTCACTGAGCAATAACGCCTTTTCGTATCTGAATCCTGTAGAGGAAATACAGGCAACAATGGAAATGTTCCGGGCAGGGAGACGAAAGAAGAACAAAGATCGCAATGTTCGCGTAATATCAGTTTCTCGCCTCTCCAGCCTTGATTAATGTTCTTTTTGCCCTTTGAAGATAATCAAACTGAAGAATATCGACCTTGAAGAAGAGTTGTCCCGGGGAACAAGTCATAGAATCCATAGTGGGAAATATAGGGAACGTGCTGTTATTGTCAAAGTATTTAGCGGTCCGCGTTCTGACAAGGTATGCATACATTATATGCTTAGTATTCGACAAAAAAAAACTAAGCGTTCCTTTTTTAAGCGCTGCGCAGCATCAGCAGCATTCGCTCGAAGGCTTTTGTACGCGTTTCCATTCCCTTCATCTTCACATATCTGTTTATTAGTAATTTAATCACAGACATTCTAACGTTGCCCAGTTTCTCGGTACATCGCCCCAGACCAGAATACCATCCGATCATCCAAACTATATCGTTTATCGCGGAGGTAAGCCCATAGGTTACTTTAGATCTTCCTCTTTAACTCATGTTACAATAGTCGAAGGCATGAAAAGAATGCCGTTGCTGATAGCGACGGCTTTGCGTACAAGTCTACCCCGGAGTGTTTACCTGTCGCTAAAAATGGTGCGCAGCAAGCCTTTCGAATTCGTAACTTGATATATATACTCACCGATATATCACAGATCAAAGGTTTGGCTGTAATCATAATCTATCCTTTTATTCTTCAAGTCAATCTCACGTTTTGATTTGAAGGCTGGCCTTAGTTATATAAGTTCAGAGAATATATCTCTTCGTTGTATACTTGACACGCATGGCGGGTTAGACGTGAGTTCATCTAATTTATTGAAATATTAACCAATGGGACAGGATTACTGATATAAATAATCCGGTAGAATTTTGAGCTTTTTACCGGAGCAAACGAAGAACCGATTCTAGTAATGAATGCGGACATTCCGGAGTCAGCCCATTACTCAAATGCTTTTGCTGAAAACGGAGACTGGGACTTGTTCAATAGGATTTCGGAGAAGGTCTGCTCGACTTCTGCATCACGTTGTTTAGAAACGGTTATTCTGACATTACACGTGGATAGACATTCCAGGAAGCTAACCGAACTCTTTATGGTGACCATCCATTTCCGCGCCTGAAGTTCATATGTACTTACACAGCTTACTTATAGACGACGTTCCCGAGCGTACTGTTTTTGATCTGGAAAGGCACTGCTACGACGATTATGATTCAAACCCATATAGCATCTCTGGCACTTCCAATTCTTCCCATGGTCTCAATGAGGGGGAGGAGATGGCAGCAGAGGGAAGAATCCGGACGACAGATGCCGGTTCTCCGAGTGGTTCCCAGACTCCTGTAGTGCCTCGACGTGAACTACGCTGGATCGATCTTGGCATACAGAACCAGACTCTGGAATTGGTGTGCCGCCAGTATGAGCAGAAGCTCGATAGTGCATTTGCTTCACAGGACTCTGTATTATTTCTACCCGGCAATTTGCCACTCCGACGACTTAGGCGAGAGAGAGCACCGCAACTCACCACAAAACAGCATACTTGCAGCCTACAATACTTACGGGAGGAAATAACTTTGTCCACTGATTTATCTCTCAGTGCCATCGTTTCCCATGCAGCCCCGGATCTGCATGAAAAATGTATGCTATGTGGGCAACTGTTTGAAGACGGGAATTGGGATGTCTTGATCTCCAGTGTGCTTGTGATAGACTTCAACGTGATTACCCACCACTCCATCGTCGACCGCCAGTTTTCTCCCCAAGCGCTAGCAGATTCTGCTACACAGCCCCCTCTCCCAAGTATTCTCGTCGCTTGTCTGGATTGCCCTCCTGCATGGGACATTGTCGCCACTTCATCTTCCTCTCTTCCTGACGCTTTCGTCTCCATCGGCGACGTGCTGAAAGCACTCTATCTGGGCCTACGAACACCTGTCAATCGTAAGGAGTATGAAGTCCTGTCTGAAGGTGCCAGAAAGGAGGTGAATGCTGCCTACTTCGCTAGATGTGGGCAAATTAGGGATTCTGAGGAGCAGAAGAAGGAGCTTAGGAGGGGGATTAAACGGGTAGACTTCTTGCAGGGAAATAATCGGTTTATGGGACTTTCAGCCACCGTGAGGGGTCCGGATATCTGGGAGCTGAACGTGTCATGATCTTCAGCCGACAGTGTCGTTGGCACTGGGCCTGTCCTAGCTTATATTTGTCTCAGTTATGTCCAGACTTGTTGAAGCTTTTTAACCATTTAAAGGCTTCGTCAATCCGAATTAGAAGAAATTCGCACCTCTCTTAGACTGGCCTCTGAGATGATGATTGTTTGGTGTCAAAACTCCTGTTAGGGAGTGCCACTCTCCTCCAAGAACTCAGAGGCCGATGAGAGCAAACAACAAAGGGGGATGGATTGTGGACTTGGGTCCACTCGGGCAAGGTACATAGATAAGGTAGATACAATCTATATACAGCCTAATAGAATATTCCCACACACTGCCACCTTCTGACCACAAGCACGAAGCTTGCACAATCCCAACTCTTGACATTTGGTTCTGAGTATTGAATGGCCAACGAATCGGAGGAGTACTCACCTATTTCATGACATTTCAAACACGAGGGGATATGTTCGTAATATATGAACGTCGTAAGTAAGTTCGATACATTGATCAACCTGCGATGGTGGCGGTCAGTAGAAAAGTTCGTGTCGCGCTAGTGCTGTCTTATTTGGGATTGTGAAGACATGTGAAGGTCGTCGCGTCAGGATCGATGATCCCCCGATTCCGATCACCTACACGTGCTGACGCGTTGCTCTTTGCCTGACTGTCAGTGTTATGGTCATCCTCTAGTCAACCTCGAGTTATCCTCGAGGCCAATGGTTCTGGTTTTGACTCCAGGATTCAATCCTTTGAAAATCCCGCTATCCTAGGTCCTCAGTGTCAACCCTCTAATAGAGTCCAGGATATCTTTGTCATCACCCTCGAGGGGTGAGACTGCAGACAGTCTGAACATCGAAGCTGCGCATGGGCAAGGCCTTAGAGACTTTAATTCCTAACAGACTCTCTCAGATTCGGACTACGTAACTTGGGGACGACCTCCCACTTGAATCCATCGGAATCTCCGGCAACATTGGCTAGCTAAGCTATTATACTTCTACCCTCAAAATCGAGAGATTTTGGCCGTATTGGACTCCAATACTCTATCCAAACCCTTAAAGGCCATCTGATCCACAATATGTCTCTCGCCGCTCTTCCGTCCGATATCCTCCTGACCATCGCCACGTACCTTTCTACACCAGACATTCTCGCTCTTCTCTCTGTTCGTCTTCTCTTCGTCTTCTCCTCCTCCTTCTCTTCTCTAACTTTCCAACCAAACCAGGTCAACATCTCCCTCCGCGCCCTTAGCACCTTCCGCTCCCTCTGGATCTCCCTTTTGATGCGCACCCCCTCCATCGCGTGCCATCCCGCGCTCTCCCTCGCCCACACTCCCCTCCCAAGGCTTAAAAGCATAGCACACACTACGCACCGCCTGCACACAAACTGGGCGCGTCCCGCCCCTCAAATTGCACGCGCAATCAAGGCACGTCAGTTTGCTTCTACCTCAGGGGCGGCACGCATATTGGGCGCGGTGCCGGGGGCGGGTGTGGTGCTGCTATACTTCCCCGAGGAGCGGGCACTAGCATGCGTGGATGTGGATGGGACCGACGCTCCGGTTACGCTTGAGCTGGGCGGTGGGCTGGAGATGCATCAGTGCAAAGGCTTAGGGGAGGGAACACATTTGCTCGCTACGATCACCTCCGATGACGACGATGAGTACGTCCCACTCTTCTCCCGGCTTGTTTGCCACTGATCCCACCACCCGCCCGACAGATCCCTTTCTCCTGTCCACAACGAGGAGCTGCACATAGCCTTAATCACGCACGCCCCCGGCAAGCCTCCAGCCATGCGCACCGTCTTCCGCGAGCCGCTAGACTACGCTTGTAGGGAGCTCTTCCTCTTCGGGGACGTAGTTGGTCTCGTTCCCAACGCTCGAGATGAAGAGGCGCCTGTGCCTGTGTTGACTGTACATGCGATCAACTTCGTTACTGGGATGAGAAACGATATCAGGATTGACCTTGCCGTTCCGATAGTATGCCCCCTACCTTCGACTTGTCTTCCCCAGCCTTTGCTGACCCTACCCTCCTTCCAGCCCAAGCACGCTTATATAAACTGCTTCAGCCCCGACTCCCCCGCTCCCATGTGCGCGGTGCACGTCGTCGTCTCCCATGCAGAACAGCCCGCGAGCGGGGAACGGCACCTGGTATATCATCTTCCGGGGAATGTGCTGCCTTTCTCCGAGCCGATCACGGGTAATGATCCCACAAATGGCATCTCCACTCTCTCCGGTAGTGACACCTGCGCATTCTCCACCCCTTCCCCCACCTTCGCGCCAACTGTCTTCCTCTCACTGTCCCCCACCGTCCACGCTGCCCCCACCCCGACCGACAGCGATCTTGCGGCCCTTATAGGTCTGCGCCATTCCCCCGCGGGGGTGGTCACCCTTTCCACCATCCTACATGGGGATTATCGCCAGTTGAGCTCGACACGGGTGTATTTCTGGCCGTCTGGAGACGAGGGTGCTATTGGTGCGCACGAAGACACGGAAGAGCCGACGTGCGTGGACAAAGCTGACTACACGCTTGCGCCTCGGATTGATTCCTCGTCAAGCACACGCACATCTGGCCCCCAGACCTTCCTCCTCCCTGCCAAACCGGCCCTCTTCCGCGCCCATGCCAGGGACAGCGAGACGGAATATCTCCTCTCCCCCGGTGCGGCGCACGCGCTGGTAGTGCTCGACCGTGCGGGAGACGTTGGGTCCCGCGCAGATATCGCTTGGGACGCCTACGGGAACGTTATGCCGCTCGACGAGCCAGAAGAGCCCGACCCCGAGCTGAACTGGAAGTGGGATGACGAGCACGAGCGCGCGCTGTACGTGGTGCACTACGCCTTACAGGAGAGGGGAGTGCTCGCGCGCCGGCTAGTGCTGCCTTCGTTTGTCGACCTGCGCGAGGTCACGTCGATTGGGATGGACTGGCGGTTTGGGGTGGTGTATTTGGCACATCGAGAGGGATATTTGTTTGCAGTGGGGTATGTTTAGTGGCAGTGCTAGGCGCATAAAGTGCCCCAACAGCAGGATGGACCAGCCTTTCAACGACGTGTATCTCATATGTCTTATGGGCTTCGAGCTATTACCATATAGACGTGTGACTAAAGCCGCGGGTTCAGTTCCTTTCTCCGCTCCATGCCTGTCTGTATTTTTGCCACTTAGCAATTAGATGTACATGTACAGTCTCTATGCTATCTCCGAGCACACCATGTGAAATAGAAGAGTACTAAGTTGCATAAAATGTTTCTCAGTCCGCAAAAGATTTTCTGGAAAAAAAAGAATATTGCAAAGAGTATCAAAAAGGGGATGGCAAAGAAAAACGAAACTGATCCGAGAAAAAGAAAGACAGAAAAAATGCAGCTGTATGAAATTAAGTAAAGGTGTCTGAACATAACTTATTGTTCAGTACATGACCCCTAAGTAATCGATACCGGCGCATGCAAATTAGAGGAAATACTTCCATTAAATAGTAATTCGAATAGGTTTAAACTTCATGATATACAATACTGCATGATGGAATAAAATCATGTCCTAGTCAACCCAACAACCTCTGTCATAGCTGGCAATACTACCTCCCACTGCAATTCCAAATTGATCTTCTCCTGGGGCGGTATCGCGCACGTCCACTGTACCCGCCCATCTTTCCCCAACGACTCCACATTGAACCCCGGCTCCTCTGCACCGTCCCACTGCACCACCACTCCCTGCGCCACCTGAACCGGCAGCAGCGTCTTTAGCACCCCATCTGGCACAACGAGCGCAGGGCTCAGAACCTTCACTGTGATCTGCTCGTCCTCCGACACCGGTACATGGTCGATGATCTTGACACCTTCTACAGGTATGGACTTGGTGTTATGCACGGTGATGCGCTGCGTGAAGCGGTGCGTCGTGCTTTTGGTGTAGAATCCCGACTGAGAGACGTTCCTCATGAGGGGGTGGTACGTGAGCCGGATGGCGGGGTCCAGCCCGAGTAAACAGTCGAAGCTCTCGTCTGGGCTGACAGAGGGCACGTCGGAGCGCGAGATGAAGCTCCCGTCGACGTAGACGCTTGATTGACCGGGAAGGAGGGTATACGCGGAGGCGTTCTTGATTTTAGCCTGGGATGCATGTACAGCGTCAGCAACTGATAACCTTCCATCGAGAGACACTCACACTTAAATGCATCTTTGCATCTACTTTCGGCACCGCTAACCAGTTCATCTTCGCGTCCAGCTTCAGCTCCACGATTGTGACATTGTGTGGCACCCCATCACTTGGGATACTCATCAGACCAGGGACACCAAACGTCGCGCTGACGGTCCCATGGGATGTAACACGAAGGGTGCGATGGCGGGCATGTGGCATATCAGCATTAATTGAAGCGAATGTACTAGAGCCAGGACGGGACGCTGAAGCAGTTGAACTTGCCATTCGAGCCCGAGTATAAAAGACTGGCATGTCAGCATGCGACGCGGATACCTGAGCCTCATAGTTCCCCGAGGGTGGGTGGTATATCGATAGCGGCCATCGATTGAGAGTCGGGACGTCTAGGCCAAAAGTCGGAGAGGCTGTCTCGAGGGTCAGAGCAGCATTGCTCCAGTCCTAGACAAATCCATATAAGGTCAGCGATGTCTGTAGCAAGCCAATGATTCACAAACTCACCTCCCCGGTGTTTTGCGTAATGGCAGCTTTGTATACTAGAGTCACAGGACTCTCCTTTATGTTCATGTCGACTCGAATATCGTAGCCCGCATTCCATGATGCAGAAGTGACAGCTGTATGTGGTATTTAGTAACGGATATAGGCTAATAATAAATAAATTCACCATAAATAATAGTCATCTCCACTTCTCTCTCCATGTCTGCGAATAACTCGACTGCTGCCTTCAGCTTCAACCTGTCATTACCCACCGGGCCCGCAAGCTTCAGAGTTTCGGCCGTAATCGCCAGCTCTAGCTCCTCCAATTCGTTCTGAAGCTCAAGAACCTTGTCGTCTAACTGTCCCCCAGCGGCGTCGTAGTTCTCAGCAATAGCGCGCATCTGGTTGACATCTACGTGCTGTGCATTCAGAGTTCCGAGGTAAGCCTCGAGCAACGCGATGGCCTTCCTGGCGCGCTCTAGCGCGTTCTTACAGCGTGCCTTCTTTAAAAGAAGGGTTTTGAGCGCTTCTGATGACGTGGGAGTCGGGGGCTTGGGAGTCGTCGATATAGTCACGTCGTGTATAGTTGCAAATCCTCGTCCTTCGACCCTGTCCATGTTATTCAGAATAAGGCCTTCGCTATATGATGCTTATAACTTACCTGAAAGACTCTTTCAGAAGGGCGTTTGGAAGACCTGTAATGATAACCTGATTCCGGCCTGTCTTGACATTTAACTTGAAGGCGCGTGTGACCTCAGCACGTCTCGCGGAATACACGCTGACGTTAGTAATTTTGCTGTCGTTGAGCAAAACGAGTTCGATAATGTTGATTTCGAGGGGTGGGGGTGTGTTGGGTGCATCTATAACAGCAGCATCCGTCGTAGTCATTTCGGAAGGGATAAAAAGATGTCTTTCGTAGATGATGTCTGGGAATGTAAGGTCTGGGTGAATATCAGCAATTATCCTGCACATCAACCTTATATGTACTTACGGTTCCATATATACTTACGACACCGCCATATTTGCTGCTGTCAGATTCACAACAGTCATATCTTTTAGCGCGTGGCCGGACGCGATATAGATGCGCGTCAATCGAAGAGGTGTGCACACTGCAGACGCAGTTGAATTTTAGTTGCCCGTGAGCCTGTAACGTGGCTACATAGCAAACGATCGTTATGGGTTATGTATGAAGGAGAACGAATTGACTTACTAGATCACTTAGGTGGCTACACCGAATGCTCTATGGCTGTTTCTCGGCGGTCAGCTTGAAGTGGAATTGAGGCTAATTGAGGACCTCTTTTCTGATAGGAATCCAGGTATGAACCGATGTAATTGTTTGTGTGAAAAGCAAAGGGTGACTCCGGATCTGACGGAACAGCGAGCAAAAGTGTGGCTCGTCAGGCTATGAGCTAGTTGAAACTTAAGTGGAATTGTGGAAGACGCATGTGGTCATCGGTAGCAAACCGCGAATTGTGATCACGGAAGCCGGATCCATCTTGTAGTTGTTTGTATTGGGAAAGGACGCCAAACATCATAAGACGACATGGACGCAGGGGCGAGGGCCACGGGCATACCCTATATCAATACTAACAGTAATATACAACAACTGTACTTGAGTATGCACAGTTACAACGGCCATATGAAGTCGTCGATCTTACTAAATGCAATTTATCCAGATTACATCGCAATTTGCGAGTCGGTGGTTACAATTGAGTTACAAAGTCAACCCAATGGCACCCGTCTTCGATTGTATCACCACCTCCCGCTGCAGGACCAGATTCACCTTCTCCTGGGAAGGCACCACACACATCCAAGTGCCACCTTCGCCGGGCGCGGCACCTTCAGCACCCCATTTACACCTTCAACAGCTTCTGGCGAGAGTGCAGGGCTTAACACCTTTACCGTAATCTGCTCGTCCTCAGAAGCCGGAACCTGATGTATGATCTTCATCCTCTCAACGGGCATAGCTTTGGTGTTATGAATGATGAGAGGCTGCGAGAGCTTCTTCATCATAGGATGGTAAGTCAGCCGGACGGATGGATCCAGTCCAGGTGCGCAATTAAAGCTCTCCTCTGGGCTGACAGACGGGACGTCGAAGCGAGAGATGAAGTTCCCGTCAATGTAAACACCCGATTTGCCCGGAAGGAGAGCACATCTGGAGGCGTTCTTGAATTTCACCTGGTATGCAAAGAACACGTCAGCGACTGAAGCCCACGAGGCCAATGGATGTGCTGGGTCACTCACACTCAAATGTGTTTTCGCGTCAACCTTTGGCACCGCCAACCAGCTCATCGTTGCGCCGAGCTTCAGCTCCATCGCTGGGAATAATCATCAGACCGGGCACACCAAATGTTGCACTGATGGTCTCCTTGGATGTGACATCAAAGGTACGGATGCGGGCCTGCGGGGTATCATAATCAAGGGAGAGTGTATTGAACTGCTGCCGCTGCTGCTGTTCCTGGGGTCTGCTGTATGAATACTGTTCACTGGAACCTATATATCCAATCTGGGTAGGCGTAACACGTAGTCGCTTAGTGGGAGGTGGTTGGTGTACCGACAACAGTCATCGAATCACGGACGGGATGCCCAGGCCAAAAGTTGGCGTTGCCGTCTGGAGAGTTAGAGGAATATCGCTCCAGTCCTAGATAGCTCCGTTCAAAGTCAGCGATGCCTCCCCAATATTCTGTGTGATAACGGCCTTGTAGACTAGAGCTACAAGCTTCTCATTTGTCTGCATATCAACGCGAATATCGTAGCCTGCATTCCAAGTCGCAGAACTGACAGCTGTATAGCACAGTCAGTGAGTAAGACGACCGAAACTTTTGAATTTCAATACTTGCCATAGATGAGGGCCGTCTCCACCTCCCTCCCCACATCTACGAATACCCCGATGGCTGCCATTGGATTCAGTCTATTGTTGCCCCCCAGGCCCGCCAGCTTCATATTCTCGACGTTGATGCCCTCCTGTATCCCATCCAGTTCCATCTGGAGCTCGAAGATCTTCTCGTCCAGCTTAGCTCCCGCTGCGCCATAGTCGTGCTCAGCTGCTTGATGTCCACCTGTTTTACGTTCAAAGTTCCAAGGTAGGTATCGAGCGATGTGTTGGCCTTCTGGGCACGTTCTTGTGCGTTCCTGAAGCGATCTTTCTCGAAAAGCTCTTTGAGAACACCCAATGATGATGGAAAAGTCGGTGGTTTGACTGTTTGAGATCGTCATGCATGTATAGATATAGTCACGAAGCTCCGGCTTTCGACTCTGTGGATACGGCTTAGTAGTCCACTAAATAATGCATTCGGCAATGAACTACCTGAAAGATTCTTTCAGAAGGACGTCCGGAAGTCTTTTGATGTTAATCTGGTTCTGACCCATTTTAACGTTGAGCTAGAAGATGCGTGCAACCTGAGCGCGGCCTGAGTGCACATTCACTCCAGAGATCTTGCTGTCACTGAGTGAGATGAGGTCGATCGTGTTCACCTGAAAGGCTGTAGGGTCGGTGTTGTTGGAATGGCAAACACGTGACGGTCGCGTCGCGCTCATGTCCTGCTTCACCACCGCGGCTTAGTAGATACGATGCTTGATGCGGGATACAAATACAGAAATAAATAAAATAAATAAATCCTGCCTCACTTGAGCAGACTTGAACGTTTCTCCGAAGGTTTCACTCTATATCTTTCGCTAACGGTCTCCTTGTGATATCTTTCATTTCATACGTTCCATCTATTTCATCTAGCTTTTCATGTACATGTATTCTCCGAATATTGCATTGCTTGCAATATTCCATTCAATTTCCATTCCTTTTAGTTAGCTCTTACAGTTTACTACATATGGTTTCATATGGACTCTGTAGGATAAATAGGATACTTCGCGTCGTTCTACCTCAGTCGTTTTGGCACAAACCGACTGAGCTCTCGTTATCTATTTTTCTTACAGGTGTTGAGATGAATAGTGACAGAATCGGGTATTATCCTTTATATGCGAGCGTCTGGCCAGTGATGTATGAAAAGCTCCAATATCCATGATTAGGGTGGTTCAAAGTTGGCCGCATGCCGCATTCGCATTTCGCATATGCGCATCTGATAGCGTTAGATAAGCATAATTTCAAACTCCACATTGTGATGATTTGTGACCACACCCCCAAACACCCCATCCACCGGTAGACCCCCGCATCTTGCCATCAAATGACCTCTGCCGCTCCTGCTCGCCTGCTATAGCACGTCACATTGTCCTTCATGAGCTTACTGGGATCTCGGTGTAGCTCTGAATTACATGAATTTTCTTTCCTCCCTTGTGTGCTCAACTTTCACTGCGGACATTGGCTTCTAAATCTGCTGGATTTAGAGGGAATAAATAGTGGATAAAATAAAAATGTCTACATACCTCTATCTGCTGGATATAGGGAGAATAAATTCTTAATAAATTCTATAATAAATTCAATCTTTATTCACTGTATTTATTGTAAATAAATCCACATGATATCCATCTGAGAAATCAAGATTCTATTTAAAATAAAAACTACATTAATGCGCTGGATATGATATTGGAGAAAATAAGAATAAATATGCCAGATATAGTCACAATCTCTTCCCCATCAATCTGCTGGATATATTGTGAATTTATTTGTTCATGTGATTTTCATGTGACCTACAATCACCGTTATCTCCTCATGACCATTAGCATTGAAACACACCTGGTATGGCCCTACAGTATTTAACAACTATTACTACATCAATCTTGCTAGGGTCCAAATCCACATTCCACTTATGCTGAATTACATAGATTTTTGTGCTCAAATTTCCACTTTTGAGAGACTGGAAGACTGTATATAAGCCAAAAAGTGAGAGTGAAAAGGCTTTATAATTACCAGATATGCCTCGACACTAAGTATATGTACAGCCTACTAAAGTCCTCAGTCCTGGAGCTCAGACACCTCCACGGTCTGAGTGAAGAGATAACAGTAATTGTAGGTCACATGAACATCACATGAACCAATAAATTCACAATATATCCAGCAGATTGATGGAGAACACACTGTAACTATATCCAGCAGATTTATTCTTATTTTCTCCAACACCATATCCAGCATATTGATTTATTTTTTATTTTGAATATATTCTCAATTTCTCTGATGGATATTATGTGGATTTATTTACAATAAATATGGCAAATAAAGATTGGATTTATTGTAGAACATATTACAAATATATTCTCCCTATATCTGGCAGATAGAGGTACATATATATTTTTGTTTTATCCACTATTTATTCTCTCTAAATCTGGTGGATTTAGAAGCTAATGTCTGCAGTGTTTACACTTTTGAGTAATACCCATTGTTCTTTTCTTATAGTTTTAATACTTGCCAGCACTGCTAAGAAAGTAATTGTCTTGCAATCATTAATTGCTCCTTATGCATATTCAGTACTAATGCTGCAAATACATTGACAGAAACTGTCACAAAATAATAGAGATATTTAGAAAGGTAACATATATAACCCTAGAAATATAGAGTTTCAAGAAGGTAAAATATGCATTCAAGCAGCGATTTGCCAGCAAATGAGATACAATAGCACAAAATTGGAACTGTGACATGCTGCACAGGTAAATACTGACATACCTTCTGGCAATGCCTAGGAATCTATGACACAACAGTAATTAGTGCTCGTCATCAGGTTGTACAACCCTGGCCCCTGGATGGACTCACAATCATCAGTTATCTGTGTGATGAGCAGAGTCTATATTTAAGCTTATCTAATGCCATCAGATGCACATATGGGAAATGCAAATATGGTATGTGGCCAACTTTGAACCACCCTATTATACCATATTTTGACACTGTTATATGTGAAGCTGGCAGGTGGGCAGGGGCCCTGTAGCACTCATATAGAAGCCTGTCACTGGTGCATATGGACTTGTGTAGCTGGCACGCAGATGCATGAGAAGACACCTGAATGAAGCTGCACAGCACTCAGAGAAGTTTATCCCTAGTGTACATGAGTACACCCTGACTTGGTATGCAGTGAAGTCCAGATAGGTCAGAGGATGCTCGAACACTGTGTTGGTCTCAGGTGATATAGCCACATGGCCCATGGGATCCTTCCTTGCACTGGAAATGTTTGTTGGCTCCACTGATTGCATCATTTTCAGCTTGATATACATAATAGAATGGCAAGTTGGCAAGACTCACAATCAATATGGGATTTCAGGTATTATTCGTATAACTGCATATTCCTAGACTAAAGTAAAAATGAGTTCTCAGCGACGACATAGCAGGAGAACGATGCTTTATTAAATACCTAAAGTAAAAATGAGTTCTATATACAAATAAGTAAAGTAGAAACTAATAACAAATGTGGGTGCACATACCTCAGTGATGACATAGCAGGAGAACGATGCTGAGGTGTTATGTGTCACAGTAGGTAGCTAATGGTCTGAATTTGTAACTGAGTTTAAATTATGTAAGGAATGAATGAGTCTGTATATATGTATCTAAGTGACTAT